>JAXCGZ010022718.1:27500-107500 GCA_037179515.1 Halocaridina rubra | reverse complement strand
ATTGATAGTTCGTATACTCAGGCAGAAGGGTCTTGAGGTTGAGATAGTCAGGCTAATTACACACTGAAAGTTGGGGGCCACTGTAGCTCAGTGGCAGAGTGCGCGTTTTGGGAGCAACTAACGCAAGTGCGATCCCACCGTGGAGCGTTAGGAAGGGTATTCATCTTTAATCCCCTAAGTCCAACTTATCGGTGTCCACCCCATTCGTAAGAGAATTTATTGTGACACTTAAAGAGATGCAATTAGACTTTGAAATTTAAGATATTCTTTTGATATATGCCTTATTTATGGACAAGGGGGCGAATTAGTTTAAATGATTAAGCTGTAATAGTAATAATTGTTCTGGTAGTATCATTGTTAATGATATATAAGCATTTACAGTACTTGTTAGGCTGTGGGAGTAAAATCCATAAATATATATATATATATATATATATATATATATATATATATATATATATATATATATATATATATATATATATATATATATATATATATATATATATATATATAGATATATATATATATATATATATATATATATATATATATATATATATATATATATATATATATATATACTCCTTGTTTATTGCATGAACATGATTGAAAGTAATAATAAGGCAGTGTAAGTCAGAATCCCATTTATTATGTCTTTGTTTATGGTATGGAGAGAATTCACAATTATAAGTAGGTAATGGAAGTCAGAATTCCATTTATATTTTTTTTTATGGTGTGGAAAGAATTCACGATAATATTAACGATATGGAAGTCAGAAAACTATGTATAAATTCCTTGTGTATGGTATGGAAAGAATTCACAATAACATTTACGCTCTGGAAGTCAGACTTCTATGTGGTAACGCGCTGGCTTCGCATTCACGAGGTCGAAAGATCGGTTCCCGTCCAAGACCGAGAGTTTAAGCTGTTTCCTGGCAGGAACTGCTGTGGTTGGACACCACAGTGGGGGGTTGGGGCTTGCCCTGGCTGACGAATACCCATTGTATAATGAAATGGAAATAAAGTTTGTTGTGTATGGTATGGAAAGAATTCACGATAACATTTACTCTCTGGAAGTCAGGATTCTCGTTGTAAATCCCTGGCCTAGGGTATACGAAATACAACAGTAATTGGGCTATATAAATTTTCTTTTTAGAATGAAAAGAATTTACAGTATCAATTAAACTATTACATTCATAATTCTTCTAAAATCCATGCTTATAATGTGCGAATCACAATGATAATCAGACTACGAAAATATATTGAGTTTTCCTTGTCTTTGGTATGATACGAATTCATTATAATAATTAAGCTGTGGACTTCAGATTCCTTATAATTTCCATTTTCATGGTAGGCAAATCACAATAGTAATTAGACATTTGAGGTTAACAGTCGCTACTTTTTTTTTTTATAAAACTCCTTGTGATAAAAAAAAAAAGTGCAATAATAATTAGGTAGTGGAAGTTAGAATAATCTTCTAGACTTCCTGCTTTTGGATAAACTAGTATGGTTATCATCTTCTACATCATTTTGTCACAGATAAACCCCATTCAAATGGGGGAGGATACTTATATGTTGGAGCTGAGTAAGGCTGGATGTCCTTCCTATTGTCCCACAGCGGGATCACTCCCCTAGTAGTCAGGTTGTCACTTCGCGACTTGCACACTCTACCACTGAGCTACCCCAACCCCATCTATTTAATATACTTATATATTAATTTATTAGTTTATTTACCTATCTATGATAATACTGATCACCTGAAATCTATATAAAAAAAGACTGAACCACCGATTTGATGAAGAATATAAGTTTTAACATATTGTCGAGTAGATTTACTTAGATGAGTTAAAAATCTTATAATTCCTGGTTCACAGGATCCCTCGCAGTCATATTTTGCACTGTTTTATGAGCTCCAATTAGTCCCCGTTCGAATAGGGGAAGACACAGAATTGTTGGAGCGGGAGGATTGAGGCTGGATGCCCTTTGTAATGACCACCGGTGTCATCGAACCTTTGTTAATCGTTTCCTGACTCGTGCACAACTTCCACTGTGCCCCCGTAGCCCCCGTGTATTTTTATCATATATATATATATATATATATATATATATATATATATATATATATATATATATATATATATATATATATATATATATATATATATATATATATATATATATATATATATATATATATATATATATATATATATATATATATATATATATATATATATAAAATTCCCACAAAAGAAATATTATTTTTCTTAGAGTCTGACTTCAATAAATACTCATACTCTACAAACAGAGGGGAAAAATCTACCACTGATTAATAATATTTTTCTGGTATTAGTAAATCTGTGCATTTAGTAATCCCATGACATGGCAATTTTTCAGTGTTTATCTTTACTTTTATTTCCCTTATTTTGTTTCCACGTCTGTCATTAGGAACTGAGTCATTAATCTTGTCATTGTATATGTGAGCATGCATAAAGCATGGTATTGAAAAGAAAAACAAAAACAGATTTCTTTTTATAATTTGATGCAGTTTTATTATTTCCTAAAGAATGAATTGGATATTTCTCAGTTCTTCAAGATATCTTTTTAATTGTGTTCATTATTAGATATAGTTTCAGTCATTTAACAGATGATAACATTTGAAAGCAATATAAAAATAGGCCATTCAGAATGCTGATTCTAATGCTAGAGATTTTTTCCTTACAGAGGGGTTTCTCGTGGTGTAATGGATAGCACTATCAGCTCACATCTGAAAGATCTTGGGTTCGAATCCGGGGCAAGAAAGGAACACTTTGGCAGTATTCTTTGTAGATAACTGCCTTTCCACCTAGTCGTATAATTAGGCTACACCTGGCATTCAGTGGATTGCTGTGGGTCGTACTTCAAGGATGATACGGCTTCATGGGCGAGCACATATGCCCTGTAAAGTCACTTAGATATATAAAAATACTGTCAAAGGAAAGGCTCTGACTTCCAGGAAGGTGAGAGGCATGCAAGAGATCGAATGACTTGGTGAGAAGTGATGTAAAACTTACCTTGCCAATGGTCAGTGAGCTAAATCAACTTCTCAAACTTAAGGCAGGTATATTAGGAGAAACTGCTCAAGAATACCACCTCCTCGTTCCCCTCTGTGTCGTTAAAGTTGACTAAATGGGGAAGAGTAAGAAGACTGGGAATCTTCTCCTTTATGTCTCCCTTCCTTGAGGAAAATTTTTTTGCTTTAATTCAGCCTCTACCTCTTATATGGAGGGCTATGGCATTTACATAAAGACTGCATGTAAATATTTTTTTAATTTAATATCGGCAAAGGCTTGCTCTCGTCCACTATAGACAGAGTGCATAACTATGACTAAGAGGGTATGTTTATGATTAGAGAGATGGAATCAAAACGATTTTAGTTATGAAGCAGTTTTCATTCTTTGGCTGTGGTCACTCGGCTGATTATGGTGGTAGAAGGCAGTATGCATAACTGAAAATTGTCTGCTTCACACTTCCTTGGCATCTTCATCCCTTATATTATTACTATTCACTATTGAGTCATCCACTTGCCTTGTGGATGGCCCAAGCACGGTAGGGGGGAATTGTGGCTACCTCTTATCTCCATGTGCTTTTATTTGGCCATCCCCCTTACAAGGTGGATTGCGACCACTGTATATGTTTTTACTGTTTCTGATGTGCATTGATGTAATTCTGAAATTTCTTTAATGGGTGTTCTCCATTTCTAATTCCCTGCTTCACATCTCTGCTCATCTCGTTACTCAAGAATATTTTAATACTGAACACTTTAGACAAGGCCTATGAGCTGACCAAGCGTCATATCCTGCCTATACCGAAAGAAGAAGAGGAGTACAGTATTTAAATAGGACATATTCATATGACTCGCTTTTCTTCTCATCAATTCATTGATCTTCTCATCCCATGTTACAAAGCATCTTCCTGCTATTGCCAAAGTAAAATAATTAAGAGCACTTTAATATTGTATAAATCATAAAAACTTGCTTGTGCATAGGTTCTTAATAATAGGCAAACTTTACACATCTTAGCATCGTCAAAGGGAAGTGATGTGTCACAAAAGGAGGGTATTCAGGTACATATAAAATTATTTTTTCACAGAAACTTTATTTCCTACTTTATGCACAATTGAGTATTGATAGAATATGCTAGTTCACTGACATGAACTTGGTATTCTTTACTTTGGTTTAATATTTAAATATAATTTTCAGTTACATATAAATAATAAGGTATAGTAGTTCACACCCCTCAAGTTCATGTTCTTATAATCTTGGTGAATGTAGTTCCTCCACTTCAATAGAAGCAAAAATCTAATATAAACAAAAATACTTTATTACCAAGATGTTAGTTTATGAATACCAAGAGGCACTAGATGTTGAACGATATTCACAATCATATAACAGACAAAGTAGTATATGCAATAAATGCAATCTTTATGTTAAGAAGTATACCTTTAACTAGAAACTGAACAAAAAATATTGTTTTTTGATGCAATCACACATGTTTGTATATTTTTCTTGGAATATATCTGCCCGGTATATTCTGACATACTATAAGATAATGTATCAGTATAATAATCAAATTTAACTTAATAATGTAATACTAATCGCACTGATACATACTGAAGAATTTTCAAGCTATTTTCATTATATATTACTGTTTGAAAATAAAGTTTAACATATTGATATATATAAAACACTGAAGTGCTACCATACCATCTGAATGGTAGGAAAAGGTCCATGAAGGAATACAACGGTCACAATGTATGAAGTATTTATTAATTTCATGACCTCAACTGGTCACCCTCTAAAAGTACAATACTGTACTTTCAACGGGTGACCTGTTGAGGTCACGTAATGAATAAGCACTTCATATATTATTTGTTGTTTTCTTTATTGAGCCTTTTCCTACCATATCGATATAGCAACTTAATGAATGCTTCATACCTCTAGCAAGACTGTTTACAATTCTTTACCATAATTTTGGAGAACATATGAAAAATATTTATATTTTCTAATATTCCATAAAAGGTTTGTGTAGAGTATTGAGTACAAAGATCGGCTGTCTTCTTTCATCTAGTGAATCACACTAAATTATTCCTAAACAATGTCTATAAGTATGTAAACGTAGAGTATCAATGTTCCATGACATAGTAACATGATCATTATTATACAAAATACTTTGCATAATATTATGGAATCATTGTTTTCTCCTTTATGATTTTTTTTTTTATTGTGTCACAATCAATCTCTATAATGGGGGTGGACACAAGTTAGAACCTGTCCCTTATGAAATTACTTTGCTTAAAAAAAAAAGACACCTATATTCTGTGCTTGCTCTCCTTGACATTAAAGTACAAAAGTATCTAGATAACAATACATTCGCTCTTTATTTTATAGAACTATCTTTAAGGTAACGGAAATGTATCACAAAAGATGCTTTACAATAACAGTACACTACATGATAAACCACATATGAAAAGTCTATTTGTGCAAATAATTATAAACTAAATTCAGCTATCATCAAACTAAGAACAAGTACACATTTGTATCTAAACATGAGCAGAGGGTTGATGAGCAATATTTAAATTATATAAATTAAGATTCTGAACAGAATTTAAGTAATACGTAATACTTACAGCTAATTATTGTTTGCCGCTCTATGTGTCATTATTAATCCCCATTCGAATGGGAATGGGCGTAGACAAATTGGAGCAGGTAAATTAAGGCTGGATGCTCTTCTTAATGCCCCATGGTGGGCTGGATCGTGGGTCTGTCCCTTCCCAAGTCGAGTGCTCTAACTACTGCACTAAGCAGCACACATAATAACTTAAGCAGTAAAAATAACTAATTTGACACAGAGGATTTGTGAAACTGCTTACAAGGTACAACACCTACAATTCAAGTAAAACAAAATAAATGAAAGACCTGTACATAAGCACATCCACGTTTTTACATTTAGGTTTTTACTGTTAATAAACTGGAAGCTAATCATGATTGTGAAGCTTACACAAGTTTTCGTTTACCAAGTCCAAGAACATGGACAGTTTGAAACTAATATTTCGTGAACATACGATAATACTTTCGCAATATGCTACTTAGCTCGTTGAGACTTCTATTTGAATTTTCTAGAGTGAAATCAGTTATGAGATTTCCCCGAACAATTTTCCATCAAACCAAAATTATTTTTCTTGGAACTTGTAGTCTTGAGTCTGAGGTAATATATGGCAGCTACTGACTAGAATGATGGTGTGTACATGTTAATGTTATAAATAAATATAACTAAGCCTTATAAAAATAGATTTCACACAGATGAGACACAGAAAAGAATCATAAATTATATGGCCACTATCTAACAAAGCAAGCTAACAAATAGTTGCAAATGGCATTTGATCACGTATGATACTTTTTACTAAACATTATACTCCATATACATGATCACCACTCCTAAATGACTATCACATTCACAAGAAATCCCATTCTAAAAAATCAGGCAAATTAAACAGTTTACCTATACTGTTCACTGTCATGTATCAATGTAAAAGCTTGTCTGATCAGTACAATATGACATCCTGCCGTCTTCATATATTGTTTTGTAAACTATAGGCAGAATTCAAAAGTACATGTGAAACAGATTTTTTTTTTGTAAGCAGAGCATCCTCCTTTTCTGTGAGTGGTAAAGACAAATCAATTTAGAATTTTAATTCACAGTACAGTTGTCCCACTTACACTATTTTCAGTAATGAGATTTTGAACATGTGTAGTCAGAAAATTTCAGAAAAAAAAAAAATCCTACAAAGTACATTACATTAGCTTCTGTACCATCTCTACATAAATTTAAAAATATCAGTAAATTTGAAGTATATTACAGTAATCTAGGTATGATTTAAAGCATATAGGAGGTCGGATATCGGTCTTGTGCAAAGTAGTGGCAATTATAAAAGGGATTTGAACGTATTGAATTTTGAGTTTACGTGTGGAATGGTTGAAATAATTGACCATTGAAATGGTCAATTATTTCAACCATTCCACACGTAAACTCAAAATTCAATACGTTCAAATCCCTTTTATAATTGCCACTACTTTGCACAAGACCGATATCCGACCTCCTATATGCTTTAAATCATACCTAGATTACTGTAATATACTTCAAATTTACTGATATTTTTAAATTTATGTAGAGATGGTACAGAAGCTAATGTAATGTACTTTGTAGGATTTTTTTTTTTTTCTGAAATTTTCTGACTACACATGTTCAAAATCTCATTACTGAAAATAGTGTAAGTGGGACAACTGTACTGTGAATTAAAATTCTAAATTGATTTGTCTTTACCACTCACAGAAAAGCTTCGCTTCCTTCAAGGGTAGCCAAAACCAAGGTCAGTAAGTTATAACATAGCTGAGAATGCAGTCATCTAGGTCACTAAGTTATAGCATAGCTAAAAGTGCAATGGTCATCTGTGGTCTTGACTGTCTCAACCCATAGGCCATTACAAAAGCTAAAGACAGTTAAGAGTGATGCGAAAGTAACAGGAGTATAGGGACATTAGTGTAAATGGCAAGAGAGTTAGGAGAGACAACAATAAGTAGAGTTACTACAAGATATACACAGGACAGGGATATAATCACAATTCTAAGATGACACACAGGCATCACACAGCATTTCACTTTAATATATGTGAGTAAACTGAAATGCCCTTACATAGTAGCGTTACATATCAAGAAGTATGTTAATGCGTCTCTATAACTCAACTCTGCAAAGCAATTCAAACTAATATGACAATCCATATTAACAATATTGCTCCTATGTCTTGCAAAGTAAGTAAATATATAATACACTACAATAAATAAGAAAATAATGGCACCTACAAATAAATACTTAGAATACTATACCCATGTAATGAAAATTAAAGAAAGCACAATAAATTAACTAAAACGAAATTTGTAGGACTTTAGAAGATTGAAAATTATATATTTCCTAATGCTGAGAGACATAATTTACTTTAAAACATTAAACATATTGTGTTGTTCACATTTCAGTATTTTCTACAAAGCTAAAAATACAAATAACTGCTAAAAATACTGAAGACAGTTTCTAATCTCTGATATAATACTCGAGTCTAAAAGTGAAACCATAAATAAAATAAAAATTGTTTAACATAGTATAACATGACTACTTACAAATATTAAACAACTCTCACCTCTTTTTTGAAGACTGACTGTACAAATAATATTATTAAAATTAAAAAAGGGTGTAATTTTCATTTGATCTTACAAATTAGAAGTGATGCATAACAGTTAACAAAATCTTCAATGTGGTCATTTTGCTTTATCTTTAATGTCATATACTGTATATATATATACTCAGAGCACAGATTTAAACTATGGAATGAAAATAAAATACCTGTACTTTATATATATCCTCGTAGTCAGAATCACATTCCTTCCAAAAAAAAATAATACATCAAAGAAGAAATTAGAACAATACCTAAGTACTATGTACTCGAATGTTTATCTGTGAATATATTCATCGCTATCTAATGAAGTTTCCCCTTCGGAGCAACTCATAAAACTTTGCATTAGCAAGATTTATGATTGTTTTACATAACTTTAAAAAATATAACTATAATGGAGGGAAAAATTAGAATAACACTATATAATATGTACTGGCATGTTTATCTTTGTATATATTCATTTCTTTCAAATGATATTTTCCCTTCAGAGCAACTTTGAAAACTTTGCTAAATCTGGTTCTGTTACCATTTTACATTTTCAACATACCTCTACAGGTCAAATTTCTACAGAAGGCGGAGGTAAGGGTACAGTGATGGTATAGGTATATATATACCTACCACATAGCCAGGGCCTAAGACCCTTCTCCAATCACTTGGAGAATATCCAGGCAATAGTTAAATAAGCATGTAGACCTAAAGGAAATCACCGACCCCCAAATTGATTTGTAACGACATGAGACAGTGAATCTAATCCAACTCCAGGCTGGGATCAAACCTGGGGATAGTATATCAGCAGTACCAGTTGCTACCAATGCGCCACATGTCGCCTCTTGGTGTAAAGTAAACATCTTACTTGAATGATAGAAACCGCAGACGAGATGAAAGCATATATATTCCAAAATTGAGAATCAGAGCAAGAGCTCTTAATGACTCTGTTCAACAACTGCTCCCACACATTTTTGTTGAGTTGACAAAGAGTACCTATCACAAATTGGAAGCCACAACCCTCCCATAGTTGCTCTGGTGAGTAGAAGTTGTATGAGCATAGAGGAATCAAAATTGGGACCTTGTGGGTCTTTGATTTAGGAAAAATTTTAACATAATATTCTGTCCTTCACTGCAAAGAGAATTCGTCCCCCTCTTTAGGGAAAGTACAGTATAGTCTTTGATTCAAATTACATTGAGGCACAAATTAATGCTTCTGCATGGAAGAAATAAGTTATAGTTGCAAAGGAAATTTCAGATAAAACTGCTTAAATAAGACGTTTTAAGATAGGGGGTGTATCATATTAACTGTCAGATATCTGAGTGATACCACTGGATACGAGGTATTCATCTCATTCGTCAACTTAGAACACAGTACAGGTACTCTTGATTAGCATATACATTGAAAAAAAATTGGGATATCCACGGATATTAAGTTGAAGTGAAAGAATAGCCTTCCCTCATATTCCCTGCGTGTCATAAGAGGCAACTAAAAAGGATAGTAGAGTGTGGCATTCTCAATCCTTCTCTCAATAACATTTCTTCTTGCACTGGGGGCAAGAATGGGTAAGGCACATTACAGTCTTGTTACTGCAATTCTTATGCAACAGTTGCGACTGCCCAGCTGCTTGGCAGGATATAGTATCTCACTCAGGAAAAACAAAGTAATACCTACAGAAAAGACTGAATACACATGTAAGAAAAGTAAGAAAAAAATCCAAAAGTAGCTATGCTAACTAGCCTTGTCAACAACTGCAACAACAGCATTGCTATTCATAGTATTTCCACTCCCTTCCTCCAAAGAAAGCAAATTCGTAATGGAAATGCAGTAAGCACTAGCTATGATAGCTCTCATTCATCACATTAATAGCATAAACACTGACAAGATTGTAGTTAAAGTCTGTAAGGCGTTTACAAAAACACTATACTACAACTGTAAAAAAAGAAAACCTACCCATTAGTTCCTTGCAAGGGGAACCTTATTCTTTTTTGCATTGGAAAAGCTTTGGGGATGCTCTGAGGGGGAAAAACATTTAAAGAGAAAGTATATCCAATACCTTCAAACTCATACTGTGACCTATAAGAAAAAACAAAGGTAAAGTGACAAGACTATTACTCCATCTATCAGCGAGTGGAATAATGCTAATACTAGAAATCAGGTATCAATTGTTATTTCGGTACTAGTATTAAGATATCATGGAGAGGAAGCAATACAGTGCGTGACATGCTACGTTTTTTCTTTATTCTTCATCGATTTTGTGTTGATTCTTCACTTAGTGCCGCACACTGGATAGCCCTTAATCTGTCTCTAGCAGGTTCAAATGAGGACTGTAGGGCTAAGGTTGACTGATAAAATGCTGTAGCCTTTTCTAAATCTCCCTGTGAACAGAAAATATATACAGTACTTTTTATAGCACAAAAAGTTCTTAAGGGGACCGCAGGAGTGAATCAGTTAGAGCACTTCAATCAGAAAGTGATAAGCCTGAGTTATAGCCCACTGCAGTGGTGCAGTGGTTACAGTGCTTGAATTGGGAATTGACAAGCCCATGTTCAAGCCCACCGTGAGGCATTAGGAAGGGCAACTAGCAATACTCCAGCTCCAGAATGTCCGTCCACTCCCAATTGCATGGGGATTAATAGTCACACATAAAACTGCAAACTATAGTGTATTTTATAGAGGTGATGATATCTGTTTGCATCTCAGATAAAATATTTTCTTATAGGACATACTGAAATACAGACCTTTCTGTTTTTTACCTGGAAAGAGTAGTTTTATGTGTAACAATTAGTTCCTACTTGAATAGGGATGGAAACAGACAGGTTAGAACATGAGGATTAAGGCTGGATGCCCTTCTTAAAGCCATGCAGCAGGATATTAGGCTTGTCACTCCTCCATATGTGTGCTTACCAATGAACTACTGCAGCCTCCAATGAATATTCTGAGTTAAATAATGAAAATTTAAAATTGACATTTAAACATTATGAAAAAAAAATTATATCAAAATGTTCTTACCTTGGCAGCATAAATGTTTGCCATTGTAAAGTGAATAACAACAAACTTTGGTGATATTTCCAAAGCCATGTTAGCGACAACAAGTGCGTTATTGTACAAACCAGCCCTGTGGGGGGAAAAATACAACAGCAATACAGTTTTTTAAACTTTATATGATACAAATCTATTATGAAAATGGTAAAATAATTAGTAACACAGAAGAGAGTGCTTTGCTAGTGTATTTAGAAAAATCACGCAGCCTCCAACAGTTCACCATCACCTCTTTGTTCTTAAGAAATTCTGTGGCAAATTTCTGCAACATGTCTCGTCTTTTTTAAAGGATCTTTCTACACCCTTTCTCCTAATTCTCCCTTCCTCCTCACCTACATACATATGAGACCTCTGCTTCCAAGCAATATCATTTCCACTCTGCTCTCCGTACAAACCAACACCTTTCCACTTCATGCTCTCATATTTACGTTATCCAGACCAAATTCCTCCACTGAACCATTCAATGTATACTACAGCATGTTGTTTTCAGTTTTCTATCCAGAATAAGCCTACAGCAACTAAAGTCGTTTACACATATGAAGGTATACACCTGGCGGAGGAAATAACCAGGCAAGAATCTTTATATTTATCCTTGTAATACTCTGTTCACCTTTAAAGCAATTGAAATGTCTAGAATTCTAATACTACTGATATAAAAACATAGAAATTAACAAGATTGACATTTGCCTATATCTGACAGATAAAATGACATATTGGTGGTGACATCATTGCCGAGAAGTAATGATAAACAGGACAATGTCTTTACATTATTCTTGTGAATAGTTTCTTTTATCTTACCCTTCTCTGCATATTCTCCTGCAATGGTCACATGACTCAAGTTTAATGAATACAAGTATCTGAAGTGCCTTTATCTCCCTCATCCATCTACCAACTTCCTTTCACCATACCTCATATTCCCTTCTCTTTCCTATTCCCCAATTCCTCTTCTGACAGTTCTCTTTTATAATCCACCAATGACTTTTTATTTTCACCCTGTAAGTGCTCTTTGGGTACGTTTCATATGACATAAGAATATGCTTTTGTCAAAAAACTCTTATCTATAAACAAAGTCATAAACCCCTTTATAAGGGGAAAGGCTGAGTCAGAGTAAATAACTTGACTGTGGGAGGAAAATACAAAGAAGGGGATTCTTAGTCCTTCTCTCTGCCCCATTCTGTCTACTTTTACAACACACAAAGGAAAATGGGCTGAGGTTAGTAAGGGTAAACACTCAGGGTAACGATTACATCTGCCAAAACAAGTCCTTCGTAATGAAGGCAACCGTCCTAGCCCTTGGTAGAAAAGGGAGTTCGTGACGTAAAACCGAATCCATCTATATATATATATATATATATATATATATATATATATATATATATATATATATATATATATATATATATATATATATATATATATATATAATTATTATTATTATTATTTATTAAATTTTTTTTTTTGTTACACCAGGAGAGGCAAGAAAACAACCCTCATCATTAAAGGCCCAGGCACGAGATAACACCAAGATGAAGCAAAAGAAAAAGGTTAAGGACATGGCATACATGAGGTAATATCACCTAAAAAGAAAACGACAGACAGAAAAAAACAGTCAAAGTACAAAGGACCCAGAGATATGGAAGACTAGGCCCTGAGATGACGATAGATCTGCTTTTTGAAGGAAGATAGGTCATAAGAATTAGAAAGACAGAAAGAGGATGAGTTCCAGAGTCTGGAGGTAGATGAGAAGAAGCAGTCGCCGCACTGACCAATCTGTGAGCTACAAATCTCCACACAGTACCTGTGAGATGAGGCTGCTTGGCAAGTGTTGTGTGGCCTCGGCAGTGGGGGGGGGGGATGCAACTTGCCAACTCATCAGAGCAGCGATGGAAGTAGTAGCGATAGAAAAGAGAAAGGGAAGATACCTTACAGCGAAGAGAGAGGGATCATTAATGAGTCTGACTGCCTTTAATTCAACCCTATCAAGGAGATAAGTATAAGAAGAAGCACCCCAGATTGTGAGCAGTATTCTAAGCAGGGACGGATAAGACCTTTATAAATTTGAAATAGCTGTAAAGAGGAAAAGTAATGACGGAAACGAAACAAAACTCCCAATTCTTTGGATGAAGATTTAGACATTTAGATTATGTGATTCTTCCAAGACAAGTTAGAGGCTATATGGATTCCTAATATGTTGATAGAATTAAGAGGGTAAATTTCGTTAGTGTCAAAGACAATAGGGTTATCAGGTGGAGAAGAAGGTAAGGAGATAGCCAGAAACTGTGCTTGGAGGCATTGAATTTAACTAAATTTTGAGTGCACCACTCAGATACCCTCTGCAAATCGGAGTTGTTTGCGGGGGCAAACAATGGACACAACCTGGGTACTCTACAAAATATCCCAAACTACAGTCATACCAAAATAAACAGCAAAGAGCTAATGAAACAATCCCCTATACGCGAGACTACAGAAAGAGACACAATACAAACCTCTCTTATCGCCGTCCACGCACAAGAGACTTCTCCTGGAGTGATGGCTCTTACAACCCTAGACACTCACCTAGGCATACAAACTTTGGGAAGGCCCGATCATACCACGGCACGTACTCAAACCAGCGTTACACATCCATCGGCAGGTACAGACACCAGGATCCATGGGCTAACCCCAGAACACACTACAATGACGAATTCCCAGCAGAATCACACAGTCGAAACTACAACTATGACTATGGATACCACCCTAATGAAACATGGTAAGAATGTAACACTAGTACATGTGAATGCTCAGTCCCTGCTCGCTCATTTTGAGGAAATAATAATGCTAACAAAAGACTACAACATAGACATCCTCTGTGTAAGTGAAACTTGGCTTCCTCCTACAACTGAAAATAAATATGTGAATATACCAGAGTTTAAAATATTTCGCAATGACCATGGCCGAGGGGGAGGAATCTGTATTTATGTTAGAAATTATCTTAGTGCATCAGAAATAACCACAGGTTTAGAAAAAACTGAGGAGCTCGAAAATTTATGGATCACTGTGCAGTATCAGAAACTTCCATCTTTCATTGTAGGGTGTGTTTACCGTCACCATAAAGCACCTACCAGTTCATTCAATCATCTGCTAGAAACATTCCGAAATATCTGTGTGCCATAAACCCATATACATACTTGGTGACTTTAATGATGACTTGCTCTCAGCAGAAAACAAAATGAAAAGGGTGATCAACACTGTGAAGTTAACACAAATAGTGACAAAACCGACCCGCATAACCCCTAATTCTAGGACTCTTATAGATCTGATAATAACAAATAACGTGGATTGTATACCCTATTGGGACGTAGTTCCCTGCCCAATTGCAGACTACGAGCTGAACATTGCTATGCTAAACATAAACAAACCCAAAAGGAAGCCTCTCTTCAAGACATTCCGGTGTCTAAAAAATTACTCCCCTGATATCTTTTGTGAAACATTAATCAACAACACAAATGTACTTAATAGAATTAAATATACAGATAACATTGATTTGCAGGTTGAGATTCCAACAACAGTCTTCCTTGAATGCTTAGATAGTTGTGCAACCATTGTAACAAGAAAAATAACCCGCCCCTCAGCCCACTGGCTAACTAATGACATCAAAAAGGCAATGCAAATCAGAAATCAAATACAAAAAGAGCTAAATATCTCTCATCAGTGTAAGTAAAAAAGACTTTTACAAAAAACAATTTTATGACTCAGACATGATACAGCAGCAACATGGAAAGTGATAAGAAGCATGATACCAAATGAAAAGAGTACCTCAGAAAGTTATGAAAATATTACGGAGTTGAAAGACAAAGCAGAAAACTTTAATAACTATTTTGCTAACGTTGGCAAAAATACATATAAAAAAACTCAAGAAAACATCAACTCAGTGAATATGAGTAATTGCTTAAATGACAATTCTTCCAGTGTAAACACAAAAGAGTACTTCAAGATAAATCCTATCGATTGTGCTACCATAATTCTTACCATAAAGAGCCTAAGAAACTCTGGCTCTTATGGTTCAGATGGTATACCATTTCAGTTCATCAAAGATGCTCTACCCATGATTGCATCCTATATTCTGACTATTATGAACACTTCCATTGTTACTAAAAAGTTTCATGACTCTTGGAAAATATCACATGTAATACCTCTACATAAAAAGGGGGACAGAGAAGATGTGACAAACTATCGTCCCATTTCCCTGCTACCCACTTTCTCTAAAATATTAGAAAAAATTGTTGCATGCCAACTTATGTCATATTTAGAGTCAAATAGACTATTAACGATTAACCAACATGGTTTCAGACCGAAACTCTCAACGGAAACTGCATTGCTTAAAGTTACGAATAGTATCTATAATATTATAGATATGAAAAAAATATCTCTGCTTGTATTATTGGACTTATCAAAAGCCTTCGACAGTGTAAACCATGAGATTCTTTTAAGTAAAGGTACTAACTTAAATATTGATCCAAGCTGGTTTAGCGAGTATCTATCTAATCGTAAACAGTCTATACGTCTTAACAACATTATCTCTGTGCCAAAAAATGTATCATTTGGTGTTCCACAGGGATCACTACTTGGTCCTATCCTCTTCTCCATTTAGGTAACTGATCTATCTTCTTTCATTTCTGACTGTCTAGTCGTACAATATGCAGATGACCCTCAACTACTCCTTAGTGGTGATATTAATAATCTCCCAGAGCTAACCTTAAGAGCAGAAAACACTCTGTCAAAAATTAAAACCTATTTTCAAGAAATTGGGCTGTTAATTAACGAAAGTAAAACACAGTGCATATTTATTGGTTCAAGGTTCCATGTAGCACAAATTCCAGAAAACACAACAATTAATTTTTGCGACAATATTATCACACCTAGCAAAACAGTCAAAAACCTAGGAATTCACTTTGATAACCACATGTTGTTTGATTCCCACATAGATAAAGTATGCAAAAAGGTTACAGGAACATTAATGTACTTATCAGGTATAAAAGACGATTTTGAGAGTACCACTCGAATAACTGTTGTTGAATCTCTAGCCCTAAGTCACATTAATTACTGCACAACTGTTTGGGGAGCTATCACTACGACTCAGATAAACAGAATACAGAAGCTTATTAATTTTGCAGCTCGAGTTGCCCTGGGAGGAATAAGAAAATATGACCACATCACACCAGCTCTCAATAAACTTGGGTGGCTGCGGGCAGAAAACAAGGTCGCTTATGCTATTTATGTTTTTGAATTCAAAATTTTGGACCATCATTATCCTAGCTGGTTATTTGATTTAAAAACAGTCAGGGATATAAGGGGAACCAACACAAGACAGAGCAGTGAGCTCTTTATTCACAGAACAAACACAGAAGCAGGTTCAAAGATGATCACTATCAAAGGGCCAACACTCTGGAATAATATTCCAGATCATCTTAAAAATGCAGCCTCCTTCAAAGCTTTCAAAGGCAAACTATATAGTTTTCTTTTGGACAAATAGTTGCTGCTCGTTAAGAACTAATTATTCTCATTGTAAGGAAAACAAATATGGAAATGATGCCGATAAGAACGATCCTGTATCTAGTGTCATACTTACTACTTTATTATTAACATTATTGTTAACATTTTTATTACAGCATTATTATTTTCTATGAAAGCTACATTTAATTTAACTATATGTACTACCCTCTTATTTATTAGTTTAATTACATGTCTACTTATAAGTTAATATCAATGTTGAATAACCATTGTACAAAATGGAATTAAATGTTTGTTTGTTTATTTGTTTGTTTGATACAAGACTGATTACGAGTAGCAGATGAAGATTGTGAAGAAAAGGCAGAGGAAAAGTGAAGGGTAGAATCATCAGCAAAGGCATGAAGAAATTAGGAAGATGGGGATTGTAGAAGATCATTGATGAAGAGAAGGAACAGAGTATGTGAAAGAACACAGCCCTGTGGAACACCAATGGTAACAGAGAAAGGGCTAGATGGCGCACCATCAACAACTACAGATATAAAATGGTCAGAAAGAAAACTGGAAATCAGAGAACAGAAAGAAGGGGTAAAGCCATAAGCAGGGAGTTTGGCCAACACAGCCTTGTGCCAGACTCTGTCAAAAGCCTTAGAGATATCGAGGGCGACGAAAGGTAGGAGGTGCCACAGGAGGGGGGGTCACCTGTGGATCTTGCCTTGCAGAAGCTGTACTGGTAATCAGAGAAATGTGACTTAGATTCAAGGTGTTTCAAGAAGTGAGCATTGAACAGTTTCGAAAACTTTAGCAATAGAAGAGGTTAGAGCAATAAGTCGTTAGTTTGAAGGAATAGAGCGGTCACCCTTCTTAGAAACAGGTTGAACTAGAGCATGCTTCCAAGATGAAGGATAGATACTGGTTAACAGAATGAGACGGCATGGCACCAGAGCCAGTTCAAGTGCAAACTAATTAAGGAGCCTTGCAGGGATACCATCGGGACCAGATGCCTTGTTCGTCTTTAGCGAGCGAAGAACCTCATGAACTTTGCGTGAAGAGAGGATAAGGGAGGGCACAGGGTTAGAGAGGGGTAAAGATTGAGGAACTGGTGCGCTGGAATCGCTTATAGAAGAGTTGGCAGAAAAATGAGAGCCAAAGAGAGCGGCTTTGTCAGTGGGGGAGCAAGATATAGAACCATCAGAACAAATGAGAGGGGAAAAGCTTCAGTTACAGATGTTTTTGGAGGTTTTTGGCTAAGGGGCAGCAGCATTTATCAGTGGGAGATGAGTTAAAGTCATCAACTTTCCTTCTTATAAAGAAAGCCTTAGATCTTCGAATCTGAGCAGTACAGCGATTCCTAGCAACAATAAAAGCAGAGCAAGTTAAATCAGAAGGAGAGGCTTGATAAGATCGGAGTGCCTGATTCCTGGCCTGAATAGCCATGGAGAAGGCATGGTCAAACAGAGGTTTAGGGGGAAAGAAATTCTTTGTAGAAGAGGGGATGTGCGCCTTCATTCCCGAGGTCATGATCTCGGCAACTTTTAGAGCTACCTAATCAGGGCTGCGGGACCGAAAGCAATAGTCACCCCATGGGTAGTCAGAGAGGAAGTTACGAAAATTTTCATGTTGGGTACGCTCAAAAAGCCAAAGGCGGCACTGAGTAAGAGGGATTGGTGGAGGGGGAGCGAAAATGAAAGAAATTGAGATCAGAGAGTGGTTAGATTTGCCAAGAGGGGAAAACACAGAATAAGAGTAGTTTGAAGGGTTAGAAGTAAGAAATAGGTCAAGAGTGCTTGCTGCATGTTCATGACAATCAGGAACACGAGTAGGATGTTTGATAATTTGCTCCATAGGATGTTTGATAATTTGCTCCATATCATGAGTAATAGAGAATGCAAGAGTCTCACTTCCTCCCACATCAGTGTGAGAAGAATCAAGCCACTCTCTGTGGTGTACATTGAAGTCTCCAATGTAGAGAACTCCGGTATGTGGGTGAGAGGATAGCAAGGACTCATGGCACGAGGACAGATATTCAAAGAAAGACACAAACTCGGTGGAGTTTGAACAGTAGCAGAAGCAAAGGAAAATAGTGGTAGTGGAAAGATAAATTTTGAGCCAGAGAACATGAAATTCAGGAGATTCAAGGTCTAAGAGCCTCGCAATTGGAGTGTTAGTGTTGTAGTAGGCACAGATCCCACCTCTGGAATGAAAACGCGTATGCAGATTAAAGTGAGAGATTTGAAATGGGTCAGTGGAAGCATGTATAGACAGCTGGGTTTCAGACTGGAGGAGGAGGTTAGGGAGGAAAGTACCCAAGTGCTGTTCCACTGACAAAAGATTAGAGTTCAGCCCACGAATGTTAGAATAGTGAAAAGTGAAAGAAGCAGATCTATTGGGAGGTGCATGGTTAAGGGCAGAACCATTACTACCACCGGGCGTGTCTGCCCTCAAGCCAATAGTGGAGTCAACACGAGCCCCAGAGATTCTTCGCACCCCTATAGTAGCAATGTGGGAAAAAAAGAGAAAAAGAGACAGATGTGGGGAGTGTTGAGACTTGTCAAATGTAATGGCATAACAAGAAATGTGTAATGAATATGCCAGAATATTCAGTGTAGATGTAGGCACTACGAAAATAACCGTCCTGAAGGAAGACTCAACCCGGAACTGTCTGGACCAGTTCTAGCTGAATCCTAATACCTTCAGTCGTAGTTTTTCAACAGGTGAACTGGCTTCTGGCAAGAAGTCAAAGTGTGTTCTGACTTGGCAAATCCCCCTACAAGGGGGATTGCGAGCACTGTATATAAAAAAAAATAATATTATTATTATTATTATTATTATTATGGAAGGATGAGCAGAGCACATTGCCTCTTTTTTTCAGCTGTGGTCACACCGCTAGCTCCAGCAAGATAAACATCATAATGAAAAGAGAATATTGTCATTATTATTATTATTATTATACAATAAGAGTGCTACCCAAATGCATATGTAAACTAATATGTAGTATGCTTTCTTCGTTCTCATCTACCAACACCTGGAAAATATATCAAATTTGGCATTAATTTATGCCTGTCGTTCCCAGCTTTTAAAGAAATTAATTCTCATTTCCTACATATCACTTAAGAAATAGGAATAAATCAAGACTGAAACTGTTCAAAGATTCAGAACACTTTCAAAACAGAGACATTTTTGTCCAAAAGACAGTTGAACAAAAGAAGGCTGTAGGGATATAGAAGGGGGTAATAGATTTTCATAAACTTCTACATTCAACCTATATACAAAAGCCATAATATCCCTTACATGGGGAGTGGCTGAATCAAAGAAAAAACCTGACTCCTTGTGGTAGGAAAATACAAAGGAAGGGATTCCCAGACCCCCACTCCTCCACATTTAGTCAACATTAACAACACAAGGGGATACACAGAGGAGGTAATTTTGCCCACCATGTCATAAACTTACCTATGCAATATATTTGCTAATGAAATAAGAGGAATGTCTTTCATATTACGAGGTGCATGATGGAGAGTGTGTCTTAAACAATCAACAGCTCTTTCTCCGCTACCAACAACTCGCCAATAGAGGGCTGCTGCTGTCGCTACAACCCACGAGGTTTCATTCTGGAAAAAGTGTTCTATTAACCCAAGAGCAAATTAGCATCCATAAAACATTTTTTTCTTGACATAGCAAAATTTGCAAAAATTAAAAGCAATTATAACCCATAATGTACATACACTTTAGAGTGAGGCACAGTTATAATGCTAGTATTGCATATATTAGCTTACATTTGTTTAAAGCTATTTACAGGGTTGCCCAATGGCTGGCATTAATACCCTCCCTTATAATTAATTTTTTATTCATGCCATAAACTAGCTGATGGATGGAGTAAGGTAAGGATGGGTATAATAGGGCCTTGCTGCTCCCTCTTTTTGTTCAGGTTTAGCCACCTCGCTGGTGTGCTGTCCATGACAACAGAAATATACATGGATTATTTTGATACAAGAAGATTAAACTACAATTTGTTACTCTAAGCATTAAACTACTAGTTAACTGTGATAATGCCTATAGAGAGACAAAGTATTTCTGCCATTATTTAGGTTATAACACTGGAGCAGAAGAGAGTGTAGGTTAGTTCCCAGCATTCAACCTGGGAAGATGGGTGCTTCCCCAACTGCATCACAATCATTGTCCAATTCCCCTAGTACACTGTCCACCTTTTGAAAGAGAACATAAAGTAAAGACAGAGTACAGGTTTTCGAGTTAGTGTCCGTTGCGGTCGGATTATAGTCCCCCGTCGCCGCTCTTTGGCGAAACACAGAACCTAGCCTGTCATGCGACAAAAAAAAACAAAAGCGCTAAACTGTTAGCATGGCATTATCAATCGACAGGCCTTCTACCGTGGCGTGTCCGCGTCACCGCGAAACCGCTATTGGAATGCGTTATGCGGTATATGTCTGTTTATTGGCTACTCTCATTCTCATTCATTTGTGACCATAAATTTTGCCCCCATGGCATCTAATTGAAAAAAAGCATTAAGAACAAACAGCAAAGTTATTTTTAGTATAATATTGTCAGGGAAATAGCGTGTGAGGGTGCATCAGCTGATACGGAAGCAGCAAAACGTTTGCCAATAGAGGTTTGTTCATAGGCTGCCAGGTAGAGGGAAATTTCCTTGTTTTAAGGAAATTCAGGTGGGTACAGGGAAACAGGGAAGAAACTTGAAAATTCACTATAATCTAGGGAAAATCCAAAAAAAGAGGGAAAGTCTAGGGAAATTCTGGAGAACTAGCTATTATTTTTCAAATTTTTTTATATTTTTACTCTGTGTGGTAATTGAGATGAAGAAATTGAAATGTATATAGCCTTGTATATATATCTATAACGGGGATATTTTGAGCCAAATAGGAAAATTTTGTAAGCGAATCTAGGGAATTTTTGACAGCTTGACCTGGCAGCACTGGTTCGTTCTCCCACATCCTACTCCTCTTTTACCGCTTAATGCAATCGGATATTATGAAGAAAATTGAATAAAAGCATTAAGAACAAAGAGCCAGGATATGTCTTAATATAATATTGTTAGGGAAATAGCGCGTGAGGGTGCATCAGCTGATACGGAAGTAGCAAAACGTTTGCAGATAGAGGTTCGTTCTCCCGCATCGTACTCCTCCTCTACCGCTTAATGCAATCGGATATTATGAAGAAAATTGAATAAAAGCATTAAGAACAAACAGCAAACATATTTTTAATATAGTATCGTCAGGGAAATAGCATGTGAGGGTGCATCAGCTGATACGGAAGTAGCAAAACGTTTGCCGATAGAGGTTCGTACTCCAGCATCCTACTCCTCATCTACCGCTTAATGCGATCAGATATTATGAAGAAAATTTAAAAAAGGCATTAAGAACAAAGAGCAAACATATTTTTAATATAATATTGTCAGGGAAATAGCGTGAGAGGGTGCATTAGCTAATACGGAAGAGTGACCAGAATTAAGACCAGTTTGTGCAAAGTCCAAAGCATACTGTATTTCAAAATATCACTGATAGGATACTTGGCCTCTCCACTTCCATATTTTTCATAATGACCAAGGGTTTTCATATGTACTGTATATTCAATTCACTTCGTAACTTAGCCACGAGGAAATCAAAGAACCTGGCCTTACACTCGAAGGTCTGCCAGCCATGTATGAACATGTGAAAGCACTCCAACAAGTCTCACAGGAACATGATGATAATATGGTTCATTCGGTGACCTTCTGCAATCTTCTCGACGATGCCATGTCATTACCACCTCATTCACGGTAAGTTTACCTATCACTTTCGTATAAATTTACGCTTGCAATATATTATTAATAAAGTAAAGGGTGGTTTGTTAACAGTGCAGGGAGAGTTTATACAGTAAACATAAAAATAAATGTAAAATACCTATGTACGATATAAGGTGCTCCTACTTCGCGGAAATTCACCTATTGTGTCGGTCCCGGAACCGAACCCCCGCAATAAACGAGGGATCACTGTGTATGTGTGTGTGTGTGTGTATATATATATATATATATATATATATATATATATATATATATATATATATATATATATATATATATATATATATATATATATATATATATATATATATATATATATATATATATATATATATATATATATATATATTATATATATATATATATATATATATATATATATATATATATATATATATATATATATATATATATATATATATATATATAAATGGTGTAAAGGGATTAAGAAGGTTGATATTAATAAAGTTTTTAAAATTCATGATCAAACCAGAACTCGTAATGGGTATTGGATTTAATCTTGATAAATTTAGGTTCAGAAAGGAAATTGGTGAAAATTGGCTTGGTAATACCGTAGAGTATTCCTAGTAGTATAATAAATGCCAATACCTTAGACACCTTCAAATGTAGATTAGATAGACATATGACAGAGGTAGGGGGGGTGTATATATTATGAATAATGATGATGATCTTTTCTTATCGTAATCCTCTTTGTACTGGTGGAAGAAGCCTCCGCGGGCGCTTATTTACTATATTATTATTATTATTTTATTATTTTTTTTTTAAATATAGTAAATAAGCACCCAGGGAGGCTTCTACAACCAGTACAAAGAGGATTACGATAAGAAAAGATCATCATCACTATACATTATATATACACCCACCCTATTGGGTAGAATAGAGAGAGAGAGAGAGAGAGAGAGAGAGAGAGAGAGAGAGAGAGAGAGAGAGAGAGAGAGAGAGAGAGAGAGAGAGAGAGAGAGAGAGAGAGAGAGAGAGAGAGAGAGAGAGAGAGAGAGAGAGAGAGAGAGAGAGAGAGAGAGAGAGAGAGAGAGAGAGAGAGAGAGAGAGAGAGAATCTTTAATTAACTCTTGTTCATTCAACCAAAACTACATTATTTATTGTAAAAATAATGGTTTAATTACAAATTCGTAATAATAATAATAATAATAATAATAATAATAATAATAATAATAAAAATAATAATAATCTCCACAATCATCATCAAAGGAAAATTATTGTTAAAAAAAAAATAATAATAATAATAATAATAAGATCTAAGGAGAATTTTTGGAATAGACATCATGAGAGTAATGCAGAGGTATATTAAAACCCAGCAGAGAGTTGGATATTCATTACAGTGATGCCTCACTTATCGCGGTAGTTCGGTTCCGGGACCCGGCACGAACCAGGAAATCCGCGAAGTAGGATCCGCCTATATGTACATAGATATTTTAATATATTTTTACGTTTACACTGTATAAACCCTCCCTGTACTGTTAAAAAAACATCCTTTACATTATAAATAACAGCAAGCAACGTAAATTTTTATGAAAGTGATAGATAAAATTACAGTGAATGAGGTGATAATGACGTGACATACATACTCATTTACAATTATTTTTTCGTTTAGGTACTGTATAAACCCTCCCTGCACTGTTTAAAAAAAAACACCCTTAACATTACAGATAACAGCAAGCAACTTAAATTTTTATGAAAGTGATAGGAAAACTTACCGTGCACGTGATGATGACGTGACATACATACTCATTTACAATTATTTTTTCGATTACATACTGTATAAACCCTCCCTGCACTGTTAAAAAAACACCCTTTACATTATAAATAACAGCAAGCAACGTAAATTTTTATGAAAGTGATAGATAAAATTACGATGAATGAGGTGATAATGACGTGACATACATACTCATTTACAATTATTTTTTCGATTACATACTGTATAAACCCTCCCTGCACTGTTAAAAAAACACCCTTTACATTATAAACAACAGCAAGTAACGTAAATTTTTATGAAAGTGATAGATAAAATTACGGTGAAAGAGGCGATAATGACGTGACATACATACTCATTTACAATTATTTTTTCGTTTACGTACTGTATAAACCCTCCCTGCACTGTTAAAAAAACACCCTTTACATTATAAATAACAGCAAGCAACGTAAATTTTTATGAAAGTGATAGATAAAATTACGATGAATTAGGTGATGATGACGTGACACACATACTCGTTTACAATTATTTTTTTGTTTACAAACTGTATAAACCCTCCCTGCACTGTTAAAAAAACACCCTTTACATTATAAATAACAGCACGCAACGTAAATTTCAATAAAAAAATTAAAATACTGAAAATTTTTTTTTCAATATTTTAATATTTTTGCGTATACCCATAAAATAAAATAATAATGTATCCAAAAAATAACTGCGATAGAGTGAGAACGTGAACCAAGAAGCGCGAATAACCGGGGTAACACTGTACACATCTTTTATAATCCCTTCACATCTGACAGGTCATTACACTCTCCATCTGTTTCTCTTTACAGCCTGATAAAGGCAGTTTTATTTTATCATTTTTTGGTCCATCCTGGTGTCACCAAAAAAAAAAAAAATCTTTAATTAACTCTTGTTCATTCAACCAAAACTAATTATTTATTATAAAAATAATGGTTTAATTACAAATTCGTAATAATAATGATATTAATAATAATAATAATAATAATAATAATAATAATAATAATAATAAAAGGAAAATATTTAAAATAATAATAACAATAATAATAATAATAATAATAGTAATAATAATAATAAGATCTAAGGAGAATTTTTGGAATAGACATCATGAGAGTAATGCAGAGGTATATTAAAACCCACCAGAGAGCTGGATATTTATTACACATCTTTTATAATCCCTTCACATCTGACAGGTTATTACACTCTCCATGTGTTTCTCTTTACAGCCTGATAAAGGCTGTTTTATTTTATCATTTTTTGGTCCATCCTGGTGTCACACACACACACAAAAATTGGGGGGGGGGGGGCGTTATTCGCGAAATCCGACTTTTTTACTATTATTTTTTGGGGGCGTTATTTCAATTTCGCGGATAAAAAAATCGTGTATAAAAGGAACAAGGTATATATATATATATATATATATATATATATATATATATATATATATATATATATATATATATATATATATATATATATATATATATATATATATATATATATATATATATATATATATATATATATATATACAGTCAACTCGCTTTTTACGCGATGCTATAATACGCGAAACTGAAATAACACCTCCAAAAAAATAATAGTAAAAAAAATACGAAATGCGCGAGAAAAAGCGAGAAAATGGTTTTCTAGTAACTAAGCAACCGCCTCTGAGGCAGTTTCCCACCATGCTGCCATGTGCTCCAGTCTCTCTTTACCCAGTATTAACCACAACAAACAACCAGTGGTTTGCTCTCTCCCTTCCTCCTCCTCTTCTTCTACCGATTAAGTCTCCTCTTCTTTCTCCTACCGCTTATGTCATCTTTGTTTACCCTTGCAGATAAGGGTTCATTCTCAGGGTGCATTAATCATTTTTTGCTGTACAGTATTTATTTGTAAATCTGTATATCATTTATAATGTACACTATTTGTATATTAATACTGTATACATAACTACAGGTCTTCCAGCTTTGCTATATACTTATAAAATATGTTTTACTTATCTTATATTTTTGGCATAGTGTGTTTATGTACTATATATACCTATTATCGTTGTTTCTTATGGTAAATGACTGGTTAAATTAAGTGAATTTTACATTACACGTAACTTCTGGAGCTTTTCCTCGCGTTGTTCCAAGAGGCGAGTGTATATATATATATATATATATATATATATATATATATATATATATATATATATATATATATATATATATATATATATATATATATATATATATATATATATATATATATATATATATATATATATATATATATATATATATATATATATATATATATATATAAAATCAAATAAGCACATTACCAAATGTGAAAACATGAATAAAGTTTACCCTGACTGGGACTTGACCTTAGGACATATAATTACCATGCCAAGGCATTTCCAACTTCACCACAGAAGGTCTAAAAGGGAAACAAAACTTACAGTTTTTATCAGCGATTCTCGGAATGAACGCATTTTGTCTAAATGCCACTCTGTTCATATTATAGCTTCCCCAAACCTTGCTCGTGGCTTCGTTTTCGCATTCAATTCAACTTCCAATCTCATTCAGGACCAATAATAATCAAATAAGCACATTACCATATGTAAAAACATGAATCATATTTACCCTGAACGGGACTTGAAACCTGGACATAAAATTACCATGCCAATTCGCCACCAACTACACCACGGAAATTATATGTCCTAGGTTCAAGTCCCGGTCAGGGTAAAAATGATTCATAAAGTGTACTAACCTTCTGGCTAGTACAGTGGTAACGCGCTGGCCTCGCGGTTCCAGTTCAAGACTGAGAATTTAAGCTGCTTACTGGGAAGGTTACTGCTGTGGCTGGGCACCACAGTGGGGGGGTTGGGGCTTGCATATATATATATATATATATATATATATATATATATATATATATATATATATATATATATATATATATATATATATATATATATATATATATATATATATATATATATATATATATGGAGTTGCAGTCATTTACCTTTGCAAGAGATCTAGCTATTCTGGTTGACATTTGATCAACTGGTACAGGAGAACGGTCTGCAAGCGTCTGAAGGGCTTCTCTTAAACCCATCTCTGGAAAATGTGGAAGAAGACTTCGGTGTCGGATGCCTGCTAAATGATCTAGGGTATGCATTGATGCTGGCAGATCTCCACTACAAATAGGTTCTTCAAGTGGTACCCCTGATCCAACATTAGGCACCAAGTATTCGGATAAACTGAAATATGAAATCCAGATTCCATAAACAAATTTCAACTCTACATTTTAACACTCTATAGAAGCATTTTTTATATTAAATATCTATAAACAATCTAGTTACTCATATTTCTATGACACCGTCCTCAGATAAAAAATTTAACTTTTTTATTCACATAATTTAAAAACTTTTTTATTCGTAATGCTTCACATATACTCTACAGTAAGGCAATTGTGAATACATATCAAGCACAAATAATTCAAGAAAAATTATATAGAGACAAGTTTCATAGAAAAAAATACGAAAATACAATTTTCAAAGAATATAGTGACCTCAATCATACTGAGCTGCTTGAACTCTATGGTGGGTATTAATGATTATATTTACACTTACTCAATATTTTTAGCAGACACAGAAAGCCAGGTAGATGTAAAATGTTTGACATCACTTAATTTATTGGCACGATCACAAACATGAGGTGGAGGAGGTGGAGAAGCTACTCTCTCACGAACCCGTAATAGGACATCGGGGAGGGGGTCATCCTCTACAGCAGGGCCATCAGGACTAGTTTCAGCATCAGCATCAGCTGCAGTCAGTGTTGCGTCTTCTGTTCCCAATCCAATGCGAACATGTATCTGCTTATTCATCTATGAGTGCGAGTAAATAAAAATAGTCTTTCTAAAATCTTACAAGTCTTTACAAGATCTGCTGCTTTATGAGCAGATAGCAAACTTAAATATAGTTCTGTTGATTTTAAACCACAACTGTTACTTTATAACAAATAAAAAAAAAAAAATAGCATTGGCATAAATTTCTCCTGACTGACAAGAGAAATGGTAAAGAGGAAACTCATATTCACACAAAAAAAATTTACAGAAGCTCCCCTACATACAAACAACCGAGTTACGAACATTCACAGATACGAACAAAAATTTCACCATTATCTACCCATATATCAATGCATGTATTACAGTACCGTACTGTATTACTGTGTTATTATTACTGTTCTAATATTCACTGACACTTAGTTTTATGTAGTAATTACCGTACGATAAGTGTCTTTAGCCTTAGTTATGCACAGTACTGCATATGAATGTACACCTTGTTCCTTTTTTCCACGTTTTTTTCATCAGCGAAATTGCAGTAACGTCCTTAAAAATAATAGTAAAAAAATACGAAATTCACGAATAATGCCCATGCAAAAAAATTCGAAAAAAAAAATTCAATTTTAGTAAAAATTCGAGTGCCTCAGAGGCAATTTTCCACCATCCTCCTCCTCTTCTACTGCTTAATGCGATCGGATATTATGAAGAAAATAAAAAAAAGCATTAACAACAAACAGCGAACATATTTTCAATATAATATCATCAGGGAAATAGCGTGTGATGATGCATCAACTGATATGGAAGTAGCAAAACGTTTGCCGATAGAGGTTCGTTCTCCCGCATCCTACTCCTCTTCTACCGCTTAATGCGATCGGATATTATGAAGAAAATTGAAAAAAAGCATTAAGAACACACAGCAAACATATTTCCATATAATATCGTCAGGGAAATAGCGTGTGAGGGTGCATCAACTGATACGGAAGTGTGATAAAACGTATGCATCCTCGTCCTCACCGCCACAATCAGTGTTGCCAGAATAGATGAATGATAGAAATGACAAATATAATATATATACATGTAAGCTGGTAAGTTATTTCAAGCATCTTAAAGATGAAGTACATTTTTATTTAAATTACAGTATGTACTACCATCTTGTAATTAATATATATCTTAACATATACCATACATTTGAAAATAAAAACATCCGCTTTATCTGGCAACCCTGGCCACCATGCAGTTCCCAGGGTAAGCCTGTTGACAATGGCATAACAGAGTGCATTAATTTGTTTACTGTACAGTAAATCTGTATATCTTTTATACTGTAAACTATCTGCATGTTAATATAAATAACTACAGGTCTTTCTGCTTTGTTATGTGCTTATAGAATAAGTTTTACTTATCTTATATCTTTGGCATAGTGTGACTGGCCACCATGCATGTCCCAGTGTAAGCCTGTTGCCAACGGCATATTAGTGCATTAATTTGTTTACTGTACAGTAAATCTGTAAATCTTTTATGCTGTACACTATTTGCAAGTTAATACAAATAACTACAGGCCTTTCTGCTTTGTTATGTACTTATAAAATATGTTTTACTGATCTTATATCTTTGGTAGAGTATGTCTATGGATGGTTGTGGGATGAGCTATGCCCTTTTTCATTGTTTCCTATGGAAAATGACTCGTTTTTTCACGCGATTTTCCATTTACCCATGACTTCTGAGAACCTATCTCCGCGTTATTCTGAGAACTAGATGTACTTTACAGTACTTTTTTTAGCCAATAAACACAACTTACGAAAAATTATACTGACGAACAGAAGACTGGAACCTAACTCATTTGTAAGTTAGGGAGTGTCTGTACTATCACAAACATTTTTGCTAAGATTGAGCTGATAGATGTTAGAAAATTCATTATAAAAAGTTTTTTCACTGAAAATTACCTTTACTCATGACCTGACAGGGTGATATAAAGTGATGATAACTTCAAAGATGATCCATTTGCAATCACTTTTTATCACCCTGTCAGGTCTTGAGTAAAGGCAATTTTCAGAGGATATACTTCTAAAGCAACACTCATGGCATTTACGTTTGATTATTTGAGATGTAATGGGTTTCATTCTCAATCAGTAATGGCGGTTTTATTTTTATTGTGTTACTATTAACCCCCATTATGGGGGTGGACACAGACAGGTTGGAACTGGGAAATTAAGGTTGGATGCCCTTCCTAATGCCCTCATGGTGGTCTCGATCATGAGTTTGTTATCTCCTGGGTTGAGTATTCTATCCAGTAGGCTACCACGGTCACCAATGTGGGCAGTTCAATATGTTTATATCTTTGAACTTGCACAGCATGTTAATGAGCATTTTATTACCTTTCCATGAGTGATGAGGTGAATAATATTTACATTCTTAATGCCAAGTTTCCTTACATTTATAAGTATATAATTATTGAATCGGTTTCATTGTGATGTAAACAATAGCACACTCAACTCAATCAAAACATCTTAAGATTGAATCCTGAGTGAGGAGGAACTCTTGGGCAGGTGTTTCTGAACCAAAGTGCCTCTGTTAACCTAGCAGTATGAATAGGTACTTGGCATTTAAGTAATCACAGTGGGTAGCAGTTCAAGGATAGTACTGCTTCAAGGATAGTCATAAACGTCCAGTAAATTCAGTATACTCTCTCCTTCCAATTTTTAAGTGGCTCTAATGAAAATAATGTGTACAAGCCACCATGGGGAGTTGAACTTAAAATCTTTTGGTAGGAGCTGAGTGCTATGTCAACTGAGCTAACAAAGAGCTCATGTACTGAATAAATAATATCTTGCAATCTACCATACATGAAGTGAATACATCCTCTCAGAATAGACTAGGATAAAGACTGCCACATTAGGTTGGGCTAAGGAAAGTGAGCCCTATCAGGAAGAAAAAACAGTAGAAATAACTAATTTTTCAACTATATGGATTCTGTAGAAACAGAGGCTACCTTTGGAACCCACGAGTAAAGTACCACAAACATGGGCATCAGAAACCCAAAGAAGTAAATAATCAAGTTCAAAGAACTGTAAACACTAATAGAAGTAAACAGTGACAAATACTAGTAGGACACTCAACAAGGGGAGTGGTTACCGGCTCACAATCTATATTAAACACAGGCTACTAAATCCCAAAAAGCACTACAGAGGGTAAAGGGACCACCCATTAGTATGGAACACAGTCTGCAAAAGTAAGAGCATTGTTAAACCACAATCAGAGAAACCTCACCATTTTAACTCAGATATATAGCTTGGAAAAAAAAATCACAGAAGGGATAGCAAGAAACTTGCTATGCAAAACAACAAGAACAAGCAAACAGAACAAACAAAAACTTGGGTGCCTGAAAGAGAACTTTTAGTCGCAAGGCAACATACATACATACATACATACAACCATCCATACATACATACACACACATTAATTTTGTCAATGAGACAACATGGTTTTAGAGAAGGTAGATCAACAGTAACAAACTTATTAGAATTTTATGATGCAGTGAGCCGAATCTTACAGGAAAGAGAGGGCTGGGCAGATTGCATAGTCCTTGACTTCCAGAAAACATTTGACACTGTCCCATACGGGAGACTTATTAAGAAGCTGCAAGCAATGGCAAGAATAGGTGGAAATGTCTTAGAATGGATAAAAACATACTTAGAAGGAAGGTAAGAGAGGGTTAAAGTAAGACACTCAAGTATCTGAATGGAGAAGAGTTAGTAGTGGATTTTTTTTTTTTTTTTAAGAGTGTGACACCGGGACAGGCAGAAACTGCCTTCATCAACAAAGGCCCGGGCACGAGAAAATACCAAGACAGAGGAAAAGAAAAAGGTTAAGGGCAAGGCAGAGATGAGGTAATGTCACACAAAGGAAAACGACAGACAGAAAAAAACAGTCAAAGTAAAGAGGACCCAGAGATATGGAGGACTATGCTCTGAGGTGACGATAGATCTGCTTTTTGAAGGATGAAAGGTCATAAGAATTAGGAAAGACAGAAGGAGGAAGAGAGTTCCAGAGTCTGGAGGTAGATGGGAAGAAGTAGTCGCTGCACCAACCAATCCGCGAGCTACAAATCTCCACACAGTACCTGTGAGATGAGGCCGCTTGGCGAATGTTACGCGGCCTCGGCAGTGAAGGAGGGATGCAACTCGCCAACTCATCAGAGCAGCGATGGAAGTAGTAGCGATAGAAAAGCGAAAGGGAAGATACCTTACGGCGAAGAGAGAGAGAATCCAGGTTAGAAGTAAGAGAAGGATCATTAATGAGTCTGACTGCCTTAGATTTAACCCTATCAAGAAGATAAGTAAAGGAAGAAGCACCCCAGACGTGTGAGCAGTATTCTAAGCAGGGCCGGATAAGACCTTTGTAAATTTTAAGTATCTGCAATGAGGAAAAGTAATAACGAAAACGAAACAAAACCCCCAATTTTTTGGATGAAGATTTAGAAATTTGGATTATGTGATTCCTCCAAGACAAGTTAGAGGCTATATGGATTCCTAATATATTGATAAGAGTTAAGAGGGTAAATTTCATTAGTTTCGAAGACAATAGGGTTATCAGGAGAAGAAGATAAAGAGATAGCCAGAAACTGTGTCTTGAAGGCATTGAATTTAACTAAATTTTGAGTGCCCCATTCAGATACTCTCTGCAAATCGGAGTTAAGAGTAGAAGAAAGAGTGATAAGAGATTGATTACGAGTAACAGATGAAGGCTGTGAAGAAAAGGCAGAGGAAAAGTGAAGGGTAGAATCATCGGCAAAGGCATGAAGAAGAGAGGAAGATGGGGATTGTAGAAGATCATTGATGAAGAGAAGGAAGAGAGTCGGTGAAAGAACAGAGCCCTGTGGAACACCACTGGAAACAGAGAAAGGGCTAGATGTCGCACCATCAACAACTACAGATATAGAACGGTCAGTAAGAAAACTGGAAATCAGAGACCAGAAAGAAGGGGTAAAGCCATAGGCAGGGAGTTTGGCCAACAGAGCCTGCGGAGTTCCACAGGGTTCAGTTTTAGGGCCACTTTTGTTCCTTGTATATGTAAATGACCTACAAGATTCTGGAAATTCATTAATGAATGTTTGTAGATGATACAAAGATTGTAAAAAAGTAAGAAACGAGAACAATGATAGAGAACTTCAGGAAGATCTAAATAGTCTGCATGAGTGGTCAGAAAAGTGGCTAATGAAATTCAATACTTCAAAATGTAAGGTAGTGAGAATGGGTGCAAGCGCAAGAAGGCCCAAACTTACCTACTCAGTGGCAGGAGTAGAACTTCAAGAGACAAAGAATGAGAGAGATCTAGGAGTAAACATACTGGACGATTTGTTTCAGAAATGCATATAAATGGCATAGTAAAGGCTGCATATGCTTTCTTAGCAAATGCAAGGGTAGCCTTCAGGCACATGGACAAGGAAATGTTCAGAAATATTAATGTTACCTATGTGAGGACAAAGATTGAATATGCAGCCCCTTTTTGGAATCCGCATTTGAAAAAGCACATAGCTAAGCTGGAAAAAGTTCAAAGACATATCACGAAACTGGTGCCAGAAATACGAAATCTCACTTATGACGAGAAGCTGAGGAACTCAGACTTGCCATCACTCGAAGCTAGAAGAGTGAGGGGGATATGGTAACAGTTTGTAAATTCCTACATGGTTATGACAGAGTGGATTGGGATCGATATTTTGATATGGCTGGCACCAGATCTACAGGTCACAGTTTGAAGCTTCGTAAGAAAACTTCTTTGCAGGATGCAAAGAAGTACTTTTTTAGTGTAAAGAAGTTGATAATTGGAATCTGCTAAGCGAGGAGGTAGTTAATGCTAACTCAATCCATAGCTTTAAGAACAAGTATGATAAGTATCACTAAGTACAAACTGGAACCGACCTGGAGACGAGAAGTTAGGAGCTTGGGGCTCTTTCCTGTAACACAATTAGGTAATTACATACATACATACTTATATACAGTGGTGACCCCAACTCACGAACCTAATCCGCTCAAAAAAGGTGTACTTGGGTTGGAAAGTTCGTGGGTCGAATTTGATTTTCTCGTTGAAAAACATATAAATCCAATTAATCCATTCCAGGTCACTACAAATATTCATTTTAAAATTTTTTAAGTCATAAAAAAAAATAAATATAATACAGGTTATAAGCAATATACAGTACTCTGTAAAAGAAAAAAGCATAAATTAAGGAAAATAAAATTAATAATAGAAATACAGTACTGTATTTACCTTTGTGGATGATTCTTGCTAGCATACATGGATGGTGGTGGTGGAGAAGGAGGGGGAGGGGGATTAATTTTTGGAAGGAGAGTCCCCTTCCAAAAAAGTGTTAGGGAACTCTTCTGATACAGGCTGTATTTCTGGTGTTTTCTCTCTCTTTTCTCTTTTGGAAGCTACTTCCCTACAGACTGGGACAAGGAAATAATCCACAGAAATTTGTCTTTTTCTTCTTTGGTAAACTATTCTAAAAATATTCATTGCATTGTCATTTACCATATTTACTACCCAGTTTTATCTGGGTAATGATTCTCAATAAAAGCCTGCACATCATTCCACTTACTAAAAATGTCTTTCAATTCATCACTGGACACCTTTACCATCTCATCCCCTTCCTGCGATGACTGTTCCTCTTGGAGAATCTTCACCTGTTCACGTTGCAACTCAGTTAATTCATCCGTGGTAAGTTCTTCTTTGTGGTCCTCCACTAGCTCCTCCACATCCTCCTCATTGACCTCCAAACCCAAACCTATGCCCGTGGCCACAATTTCATTCACAATTTTGATAGCTAACTCCTGCTTCAAGCACTCGAAGTCTCTATCAGTAACAAAACCTGGCCAAAGTTTCCTCCGGGCGGAGTTCAGTGTACGATATGAGACCTCCTTCCATGCTTTTTCAATGAGGCCAATGCAGTGGAGGATATTAAAGTGGTCTTTCCAGAAATCACGAAGGATTAATCCGTGTCATTGGTGACCAGGAAACACCTGGCAAAAAGACCCTTCCTATACAACTTTTTATAATTAGAAATTACCTGCTGGTCCATGGGATGGAGGATAGGAGTGGTGTTGGGAGGCAGAAATTTTACTTTAATGAAGTTGTAATATATAGCGAGATATTCTTCCACACCTGGAGGATAGGCAGGAGCATTATCCATTATGAGGAGACACTTAAAAGGCAAATAATTTTCCTCAAGATATTTCTTCACTGCTGGAGCAAAAACTTCTAGGAATATAATCCACATGACCTAAGCCTTTATATTTGACCTCCATATTACTGGGAGGATAGTCTTCAATACATTATAACGTTTAAAAACATGCGGATTTTCAGTGGTAAACTAAAAGAGCCTTAATCTTACAGTCCCCACTAGCATTAGCGCACAATAAACGGGTAAGCCAGTCATTCATTGGTGTGCGGCCAGGCAGTGATTCTCCTCTTCTATTATATAGGTTATTCTGGTCATTTCTTCCAAAAGAGTCCCGTTTCATCACAATTAAACACTTGTTACGGGATATAACCTTCACTCTTGATATATTTAACAAATTCCTTTACATAGGAATCCGCTATTTTTTGGTCGGAAGTAGCCACCTCTTCATGTCTAATGACGCTATGAATCCCAGTTCATTTATGAAAGCGTTCAAACCAGCTTCTACTGACTTAAAATTCCTCCAGGTTGGTGCCACTAGAAGTCGGAGAGCTTGCTACTAAATCTTGGAGGATTTGCAAAGCCTTAGTGCATATTATGGCCTTGCTAATAAAATCGCCAACCAAATGTTTTTCATTTATCCACAATAATATTAATTTTTCTACCTCTTCTATCACCTGTGACCCTTTTTCATTAATAAATTAACCCCTTAGACATGTCAGCCGCCTTTAAGATCTCCTTGTTCTATACAATAGTACATATGGTGGATTTCGGCATGTTGTATTGCGTGGCGAGATCGGACATACGCACCCCATTTTCATGTTTTGCAATTATATCTTTTTATGCTTCCACTATTATGCATCTGGGGTACTTGATGCCAATATCACTAACACTTTTAACTTTCTTAGGAGCCATAATAAGGGCTATATTCTAATATCATTAACACTTTTAACTTTCTTAGGAGCCATAATAAGGGCTATATTAAAAGAAAAATAATTAAAAATAAGCAAAAACTACGAGAGAATCACGAACAAACCACACAGCGCAGGCGCCAATACAGAGCTGACAGCAGCTGAGTGGAACCTACGTGATGGCCGAGAGTGGCTAAATGGGACACGCGTTGGCTTGGCCAACATATTTTTGTTCGTGGATTGGAATTTATTTGTCGGTTGGGATAAAATTTTGTTCAAAATTTTGTTCGTGGGTTGGTTTGTTCATAGGTACAGGTGTTCGTGGGTTGGGGTCCCCACTGTATATATATATATATATATATATATATATATATATATATATATATATATATATATATATATATATATATATATATATATATATATATATATATATCAAGTATGATAAAGACCTTCGCCAATGAGACAACTGACTACAGGGGCTCCTAAGGCAGAACCAACAGTAAAAAAAACAAATATCTTAATTAACAGAGCAAGACGAATGAGGCTAGCAACTAAGGAAGCCCTGTAGACAAGATAACAGACACCATCTAACATGCATAATGCTGAAGGGAAATAGAGGACCGACATCAGAGGAAACAATTACTAACTTTCCTGGAGAAAATTATCTTCTCATGACCTTGAAACACCTGGCAAGACAGTGATGTGTACTAAAACCACTTTTCAACCACAATGGCAAAAAACTGGCTCCACGACTGACCCATAGCAATTGAAACAAGGTATAAATGAAATGTGTGAAATCAACAGCAAGGTAGTATGACCTTAAAAAAGACAATGAAACAATCAACATCCCCTAACAAACACTTTTTTTATAAGCACAATCCCACTATAATGACTAAAATAAACATTCTGCTTACTTGCTAAAACATAATACAGACAGCTCTTACCTTGGCTGAATCTGGTCCTTGAGGATCACTTGAAACCTTTGTCTGGCTTTCAGTAATTAATAATACTTTGGGGGAAGAGTTACTGTCCTCCTCTTCAACTTCTTCTCCCTCGTTATCTAGGTCAATGTTGATCATATCCTCCAGCTCAGCTAAAAGCCATGAAAAATTTTAGAATCTGAAATTTACTGAACTATAGCTAGATTCCCCCCATTTCTTTTCATCTCCACCACCTTGCAATTACATTATAATAAATACTTTTTTGCCTGGGGGTGCAACAGCTTAGTGATAGGGCACACGAGTTAAGAACAAGCTAATGAAAGTTCAATCCCAATACGGAACATTAGTAAGGGCATTCAGCCTTAATTCTCCCGCTCCAACAAGTTAGTGCCAACCACCATTCGAATGGGGACTAAAAGAGTCACATAAAATGTTGTAATTACTTTTTCACCAAAGTACTGTATTTAATTATTAAAAGTTAATCTTCAAATAATCATATATTTATTAAACTGCAGTCAACCAATAACAATGGCTTCTCAAATTTTCATTGGCCAACTTAAATCTGGAAAAATAAAAGGTTAATTGTGCATAGAAAGTGCAGGGACAGTGTTCTTTGCATATTATTAGAGTAATAACGAATGATAGTAAGTCATAAATTCACTCTCAACATATTTAAAGGATTAAACATTTCATAATATTAGTTTTGTAAACTTTTTTAGTGGAAAATATCAACAAAACAAAAGACCTGAGAGAAGTTTACAAATAAAAATTAGTAGATAGTTGTGAGTCTAAGCCACTCTAAAGTCAACACTGCCTACATGAAGTGTATTGGAAAATCTTATAATTTCAAATATTAGGGAAATTTTCTGTAAACACAACACATCCAAATAAAGGAAGCATGGTGGCATTAATCATAATAAAAGATTAGTAGAAGGGCTTCATCATGCTTTGCCCGACTTGTTTTAGGAGAAAGTTCAGATCTTAACTCGAGATAACAATGACAAAACTAGAAGAATCCAAGAGTCCATCTGGATATGAAAAGAAACAAAACCGATGACTTGAGATGAGTGGGGGGGCATTGATTGAGTCACCCATATGACAACCTTCTCGCTACAAGGCCATCTGGTAGCAGGAAGCAATATTACTGTTGAAGAACCTGAAGGAACCAACATTAGTGAACTCTCCAGTGAGAAAAAATTTTGGATGTATGTATACCTCTTGTATTACAAATGTCCAACAGTTTTTTCCAGAAAGAATAGAACTTCAGTGAAGGAGACACGTCACTAACAACATTACCCAATTCCTCAATGTCACATCCAATAACATACAAAATATAAGAGCTGAATTCTATATCCATACTGTCTGCAATATAAAGCATAATTAATATAAATCACAATTATCCCTCATTCGAATGGGGATGGACCCATTGAAATGAATGAGAGGGGGAAAGCTTGAGTTACAGAAGTTTTTGATGAAGGACCAGAAAGATTTGTCAGTGGGAGAGGAGTTAAGGTCATCAACATTCCCTATTACAATGAAAGCGATAGACCTTTGCATCTGAGCAGTACAGCGATTCCTAGGTACAATAAAAGCAGAGCGATTTAAATCAGAAGGTGAGGCTTGGTACAATAGGTGTGCCTGATTCCTGGCCTGAATAACCATGGAGCAGGCACGCTCAAACCAAGGTTAGGGAGAGAAAAAGTTTTCGTAGAGGAGGGGATGTACGCCTCCATTCCCGAGGTTATGATCTTGGCAATATTTAGGGCTACCTGATCAGGGTTGCGGGACAGAAAGCAGTAGTCATCCCACGGGAAGTCAAAGAGGAAGTTACCCAATTCTTTACATTGAGTAAGCTCCCAGGGAAAAAGACTGCACTGAGTAGGAGGGACTGGTAGATGGGGAGCGAAAATGAAAGAAATTGAGATCACAGAGTGGTCAGATTTACCAAGAGGGGAAAACACAGAATAAGAGTAGTTTGAAGGGTTAGAAGTAAGAAATAGGTCAAGAGTGTTGGCCGTATGTTCATGTTGATTGGGAACACAATAAGGATGTTTGATAATATGCTCCAGATCATGAGTAATAGAGAAGGCAAGGGCCTCATTTCCTCCCACATCAGTGAGAGAAGAAGCCACATACAGTGATGTATATTGAAGTCTCCAATATAGAGAACTTCAGTATGTGGGTGAGAAGATATCAAAGACTCATGGCAAGAGGAAAGATCTTCAATGAAAGACACAAAGTCAGTGGAATTTGGAGAACAGTAGCAGAAGCAAAGGAATATAGTGGTAGTGGAGAATAGATTTTTAGCCAGAGAACATCAAATTCAGGAGATTCAAGGTCCTTGAGCATTACAATGGGAGTGAAAGTGTTGCAAAAGGCACAGACCCCACCTTTGAAACAAAAACGAGAATACAGGTTATAATGAGAGATTTGAAATGGGTCAGTGGAAACATGGCTAGACAGCTGGCTTTCAGAGAGAAGGAGAAGGTTAGGGGAGGAAGTACCCAAGTACAGTTCCCCAAACGAGAGATTAGAGTTCAGGCCACAAATGTTAAAATAGTGAAGTGAAAGAAACAGATCTATCAGGAGGTGCAAGGTTAAGGACAGAACCATTACTACCACCAGGCGTGTCTACCCTCAAGCCAGTAGTGGAGGCAACAAGATCCCCAGAGATTCTTAGCACCCCTCTATGTCAGGTACTGGGGGCCATAAGCTGTGGACCTTCCATAAATATAGCAAATATGAGGAAAAAAGAGGGCAAAAAGAAACAGATATGGAAAGTGTTGTGACTTGTCAAATGTAATGGGGTAGCAACAGATGTAAAACGAATATGCCAAAATAAACTGTAGATGTATGCATAAGGAAACAACCGTCCTCAAGGAAGACTCAACCTGGAGCTGTCTGGACAAGTCCTACTTGACTCCATAATACCTTCAGTCATAGTCTTACAATTGGTGGCTTGTGCCATGGCCAAACTACTAAACATAAGAAGAAGAAGAAGCGCTGCTCAGTTTACTCTCACCAGTCACATTGTGTCTTGTTTTCGTCTGCACTCTTGTTCGTTTTGCTCGTTACTAATATTACTGTCTGCCAAGCGTAGTGGTGATAGTTATGATGGTAGTGCTACAAAGAAAAAAAAGTCAACACCATGGAAGTTAAAGTTGAAATAGCAACACAGTCAGAAAAGAGAGTGAAAGTGAAGGGTTTGTGGCCACTTGGGGTTGGTTTAATCATTTTAAGAGTCGTGCTAATTTCCATAACCTATGGGCGCAAGGTGAAGCTGCTAGCTAGCGGTGATGAGAAAGCAGCAAAAGAGTTCCCAGTGTGTTAGGAGGAATAATTAGGGAGGGAGGCTACCATCCCTTGCAATACCATTTTCCACTTATAAGTAGACATGTAAATGAACAAGTAAGTTAGAGGGTAATGCATACACTTACAGTGAACAGAAATATAGCTAACAGGTGAACTGATACTAATAATAATAATAATAATAATAATAATAATAACAGTAATACTAAAATTAATGATGATAATACAGTGATAATAATGATACTAAAGTAGAGCATTAGCAATAAATTTTGCATTACATACCTGAAATGGAGATATGAGAGTAAAGGTAAGATATATTGTACTGTAGTTTTGTATTACTGTAGTGCTTTAATATTTCTATATTTAGTATACTGTACATGTAGTGTAATTTTACCATATCTTACAATGAGAAGTTGGATTACTTCTATAGATTATGTACTGTATAATTTTTGCCTCTCCAGACTCACCTGCTCCAGTCTCCTCAGACGTAGGTTCGAATTATAGGTGTGTTCCGACTTAAGTCGAAATCCACTTTAAGTCAGCTGACAGGAACGGAACTCTGACGTAAAGTGGGGACCCCTTGAATAGACATTTTTTCCCTACCACCAGAGATAAAGTAAGAATGTAATAATTTTTTAAAATTATTTAACTTACTCAGGGAGTCGCATAACGTCAGTGTTAGAGCAAGGAAGTCAGGAGGTATTAACCCCAAACCAATGCAGGCTTAATTAAACTGCAGGGCATTAGGATGGGCAGCTAGCCTCAATCCGTCCACTCAAACATGTCTGTGTCCACCCCCTTGAGAATAAGGAGTAACTGTGACACATAAAATGGAAAAAAAAATATTACTTACTTTTCTCATCTCCAGAGGCCCCATTATCCTCTGGTTCTTGGCAACCACCATCAGTAGTACATACACCTTCCTCCGTGGCTCCCTGTAATTGAATACTGTATATAATTGCCCAGTACGTAAAAATAATAAAAAACTTATACTGTATATACGTTTCTCCAGAATTTTCTTCCTTACCAGCAATAATGAATTCTATTATACTGATAACAATGCAATCTTTTCTAACTAGTATTTCCTTACTATATTTCAAGGTGTTTCTTAACATAATCACATCATATATTTTACTTATATTGTCATTATGTTAAAATTTTTTACAAATTTTAATGAAACAAGATGCCATCTCTCACAAAGCTCCTCATGACATCCACCAAATATCCACAGCTCTAATGAAAATATCCAGAAAGCAAGACTTCCAAATTCCCTGCCCATCCTCACATCCAGTAACAGCCACTTTGAGGCAAATAATATATATAGGAAAGGTGGGATTTTCAACCCCCTGTTCTCCTATCGTTCAAAGTTGGCTCTTACGACATTCAAGGAGCGCTTACCTGGTTTTGGCAAGTTGGCAAGTGTCTGATAGCATGAGGGGGTCTAGTATGACATGCGAGAGCAGTCAGGTACTGCAGAGCTGCTGAATGGTTGGGCGAAGCTGCTAACACTCTTTCGTAATGATGCCACGCACCAGTCAAGTTGCCTTTCCCACAATATAAATTAGCCAAAAGGAAGTTCGTTTCTGGCTGTAAAAACAATTATTTGGAAATTCAAAATCACTATTTTAAATAGAAAAAAATTCTAAGGACAGACTACAGAGATCAGGAACTTATAATCCAAGAATGCATTTCTATATGTAATAATTACAAAAATCGACTGGAAAAAAAAGTTACCTCATGATCAGCTACTTGAACAGCTTGAAGTGTAAGCGTAAGGGCGTCATCTATGTGTCCCGCAGTGTAAAGCAAAGAGGCCGTATTGACCAAAGGAATATCTCTCCATTCTTCTGGAGCTTCAGATATACTCTTTCTTAGGCATTCAATGCCATTGAATAGATTTCCATGAACTCTCCAGTAAAGACCAGCGAGATTATACAACAACCACTGTGGTCCAACACCCTACAATGCAGAGAGCAATCTTAATATTTAAGTTAATACATATCACTTCCCATTAATTTTAGACGGTTCTTATGACTAACATAAAATGTGTCACCACTAATTCCCATTATGGGGGTAGACAGATAGGTTGATGTAAGGTATTAAGGCTGGATGTCCTTCCTAATGACATGCTGTGGATTTGATCACAATGTGTGCGACTGCAGTCACCTAGCACAGCATGAGATACAGAATAAGGTGGACATCACAAGTCCGTCGCTTCCTAAGTCGAGTGCTCTAACAATTGCGCTACAACGGTCCCCACGACAAACAATGAGTAAAGATGTGAAATTCTTCCTCCTTGTCTCCAGGGATTAAAGAGAAACTATATACAGTCATTATATAGAGTATATAAATAATAATGAAATTATTGGTGCTCTCCTGTTAAGGGTATAAACATTCATTAATAACACAAACCTTTTTCATTGCACTGCTTATTCTTTGCCCAATCTCCGCTTCCACCTCTCCATATTTCATAAGGTATGGAATGGCATGAGGATCAGGGTTACGTGTAGTTAAAGCATGACGCTCTTTAATTCCTGGAATGTCGTCAATACCTGGTAAATTGTCAGCGAGTCTATCGCAAATTGGAGGATGCCAAGGTAACGGATGTTCAACATCAAAACTTAAATCAATATCTTCGCTCAAAAATCGGTCAACTCTGGAAAATGCAAAGAAATTATAGTGAATATTTTTATATTTTAGTACCATTGTGTGTCACAGTTAATCCTCATTGGGATGGGAGTGGACACAATCAAGTTGGTAAAATTCTGAATTATGACATAAGACATCATTAGCTAAAAAAAAAATTTAAATGACAAATGATATATGACAAAAATACATACATATGGCTACTCCTATGGCAAATTAAGAGTGACATAGCTAATTAGCAATAAATTCTTCATATAAAAGATGATAAATAATATAGCATATTTTAAACAATATCTAATTTATATGACAAATTAACCCAGATATAGCATATGAAAATAAATATTCTTTTAAAATAAATGATAGGCAAAATTAGCTACTAAGAGTTTTTTACAACGACTGAAAAATTATTTGACAAAACATAGTACTTAAAATGTGCTTCAAATGACAACTGAAGCATAATATTGTGTACTCCCTGCGTACTAACAAAATCTAAGGTCAGTGGCAAAACTAAAGGGGTCTTACTGGAAAGGCAGAGAGATGTAAGTGCCGCAAGGGCGAAGCGTGTCTAGAAGTGTACAAGGAAATATTAATTTTTAACAATGCAAAATGCAAATACTCCTCAACTTACAAACATGTTAGGTTATAGAAGTCTGTTCATAAATAGAATTATTTGTAAGTTGTGCTTCTGTAAAAAAAAACCGTGCAGTACATACATATGCAGTACTGTACAGGACTTACACTACAGACACTTGATTACTACATAAAACATAATTTATACAGTATTAATGAATTTTAATACAATGACAATTATGTAATAATACAGTACAGTACAGCAATACATACATTAATACATGGGTAGATAATGGGTAGGTTTTTGTTTGTATCTGAGTATGTTCGTAACTCCTTTGTTCATAAGTAGGGGAACTTTTTTACTGCATTTCTGGCTATTACAGCAATATTTCTGAGGATAAATCTGCTAAGGTAACACAAGACCTATATTCATATTGTATTTTGTTATAGAAACACTGCTTTATTTCAATGATATTGATATCTTTGGTTATGGACTAACACTGAAAAGCATGGCAAATTTAAAAAATTACTATTACTATGGTGCTTTAAAAAGCATCCTTCTAAAATAATTATGCTTCATTACTCTTTCAAACAAGAAAAACTACTTAGCATATGCTTAATTAATTCCTCAGTTGTCATAGTTTATGTGGATTTTAATGCCACATTAAATAGTACCATTACAGTGTTCCCCCCCTTATCGCGGTAGTTCGGTTCCGGGACCCGGCACAAACCAGGAAAACCGCGGAGTAGGATCAGCCTATATGTACATAGATATTTTAATTTATTTTTACGTTTACACTGTATAAACCCTCACTGTAGTTAACAAACCACCCTTTACTTCATAAATAACAGCATACTCATGTACATAGGTATTTTACAATTATTTTTACGTTTACGTACTGTATAAACCCTCCATGCACTGTTAAAAAAACACCCTTTACATTATAAATAACAGCAAGCAACGTAAATTTACATGAAAGTGGTAGGTAAAATTACAGCGAATGAAGTGGTAATTACATGACATACTCATGTACATAGGTATTTTACAATTATTTTGACGTTTACACTGTATAAACCCTCCCTGTACTGTTAACAAATCACCCTTTACTTCATAAATAACAGCATGCAACGTAAATTTATATGAAAGTGATAGATAAAATTACGGTGAATGAAGTGGTAATTACATGACATAGTCATGTACATAGGTATTTTACAATTATTTTTACGTTTACGTACTGTATAAACCCTCCCTGCACTGTTAAAAAAAACACCCTTTACATTATAAATAACAGCAAGCAATGTAAATTTACATGACAGTGATAGATAAAATTACGGTGAATGAAGTGGTAATTACATGACATACTCATGTACATAGGTATTTTACAATTATTTTTAAGTTTACATACTGTATAAACCCTCCTTGCACTTTTAAAAAAACACCCCTTACATTATAAATAACAGCAAGCAACGTAAATTTACATGACAGTGGTAGATAAAATTATGGTGAATGAAGTGGTAATTACATGACATACTCATGTACATAGGTATTTTACAATTATTTATACAATTACACTGTATAAACCCTCCCTGTACTGTTAAAAAAACACCCTTTACTTCATAAATAACAGCATGCAACGTAAATTTATATTAAAGTGATAGATAAAATTACAGTGAATGAAGTGGTAATTACATGACATACTCATGTACATAGGTATTTTAGAATTATTTTTACGTTTACGTACTGTATAAGCCTTCCCTGCACTGTTAAAAAAACACCCTTTACATTATAAATAACAGCAAGCAACGTAAATTTACATTTTCAATAAAAAAATTAAAATACTGAAAATTTTTATTTTTTTCAATATTTTAATATTTTTGCGTATACCCGTAAAATAAAATAATAATTTATCCAAAAAAAAAAAAACGCGATACAGGGGGGGAACACTGTACTTGAATTTACTAGTTTCACCTTGTATGTTGCAAAACGTGAGACATGAGTTAATTTGGAGAAAGATAGCGCTTGTGCATGTCCTTGCCAATTGGGGGGCACAAATTTTCTATTGAGGGCACAGGCCCTACCATAAGTTCCCCCCTGTCTAAGGACTCCCAAAAGCTATTTTCCAACAGAAGGTACCATACGGGAAGGTCCGAAGTGGCAAATATCAAATACAGGACAGGATGAAGAGAGAATACAATTACATACATACATACATATATACAGTGGCAATCCCAACCCACAAACTTAATCTGCTCCCAATAACTGTTCTTGGGTTGGATTGTTTGTAGGTTGAATTTATTTTTCCCATTGAAAAGCACGTAAATTCAATTAATCTGTTCCTGGTCACAATAAATATTCTTTTAAAAAAATTTTTAGTCACTAAAAACATGAAATATAATACAGGTTATATGTAATTCATCTGTAAAAGGAAAATTACATAAATAATAGAAAGGAATTCTACTCTACTAATGTAAAACATGTACATATTCAGGCATACAGTATACACTGGTTGATAACCAGTATTAAGTAGCAAAGTCCAACACTTAGAAAAAGTTGTAACATTCTCCCACTAATAACAATTATGTAGGAAAGTAGGAAAGATTGCATATTGTAGGATAAAAACAAAATAATGTAGGTAAGAAACAGTACTGTACAGTATTTACCTTTGTGGATTATTATTGCTGGCTTACGTGGATAGTGGTGGAGGAGGAGGATGCGTGGGACTAATTTTTGGAAGGAGAGTCCCTCAATATCACTAACACTCAACTTTCTTAGGAGCCATAATAGGGGCTATTTGAAAGGTAAAACAATGGAAAATATAGCAACAACTACGAACAGATCACGAACGAACCATACAGTGCGGGCACCAATGTAGAACTGAGAACAGGCGAGTGGGACACGTGGTGGCTTGGCCAACACATGTGTGTTCGTGAGTTGGATTTTGTTTGTGGGTTGAGGTCAAATTTTTTTTCAAAATTTTGCTCGTGGGTACAGGCATTCGTGGGTTGGGGTCACCATTGTGTATACACACACACACACACACACACACACATATATATATATATATATATATATATATATATATATATATATATATATATATATATATATATATATATATATATATATACAGTGGTGACCCCAACCCACAAACTTAATCCGTTCCAAAAAAGTGTACTTGGCTTGGAAAGTATATGGGTTGGATTTAATTTTCTCATTGAAAAGCATGCAAATCCAATTAATTTATTCCAGATCACCACAAATATTCACTTTAAAATTTTTTAAGTCATGAAAAACAAATACAATACAGGTTATAAGCAATATACTCTGGAAAAGGGAAATAGCATAGATAATTAAGGAAAAAAATTAATAATAGCAATACAGTACTGTGTTTACCTTGGTGGATGACTGTTGCTGGCATACATGGATGGTGGTGGTGGAGGAGGGGAATTTATTTTTGGAAGGAGAGTCCCCTTCCATAAAAACATTAGGGAACTCTTCTGATACAGGCTGTATTTCTGGCATTTTCTTTCTCTTTTCTCTTTGGGAACTACTTCCCTGACTACTGGGACAAGGAAACGATCCAGAAAAATTTGCCTTTTTCTTCTTTGGTACACTTTTCTAAAAATATTCATCGCATTGTCATTTACCATATTCACTACTCTATTGCCCACAGTTTTATCTACGTGATGATTCTCAATAAAAGCCTGCACATCATTCCACTTACTAAAAATATATTTCAATTCTTCACTGGACACCTTTACCCCTTCCTCCCGTGACTGCTCCTCTTGGAGAATCTTCACCTGTTCACGTTGCAACTCAATTAATTTATCAATGGTAAGTTCTTCTTTGTGGTCCTCCACTAGCTCCTCCACATCCTCCTCATTGACCTCCAAACCCAAACTTTTGCCCGTGGCCAAAATTTCAATCACAATTTTGATAGCTAACTCCTGCTTGAAGCTCTCGAAGTCTCTATCAGTAACACAACCTGGCCAAAGTTTCCTCCAGGCGGAGTTCATTGTACGATATGAGACCTCCTTCCATGCTTTTTTAATGAGGCCAATGCGGTGGAGGATATTAAAGTGGTCTTTCCAGAAATCACGAAGGGTCAAATCCGTGTCATTGGTGACCTGGCAATAACTTTCAAAAAGATCCTTCGTATATAACTTTTTAAAATTAGAAATTACCTGCTGGTCCATGGGCTGGAGGATATGAGTGGTGTTGGAGGGAGAAATTTTACTTTAATGAAGTCGTAATGTATATAGAGATCATATTCCATACCTGGAGGATGGGCAGGAGCATTATCCATTATGAGGAGACACTTAAGAGGCATATTATTTTCCTCAAGATATTTCTCCACTGCTGGCGCAAACACTTCAATCAACCAATCTAGGAATAAAATCCACATGACCCAAGCCTTTGGATTTGACCTCCACATTACTGGGAGGCTAGTCTTCAATACGTTATTGCGTTTAAAAACACCCGGATTTTCAGAGAGGTACACTAAAAGAGGCTTGATCTTACAGTCCGCACTAGCATTAACGCACAATAAAAGGGTAAGCCTGTCTTTCATTGGTTTGTGGCTAGGCAATGATTCCTCCTCTTGGGTTATATAGGTTCTTTTGGGCATTTTCTTCCAAAAGAATCCTGTGTCATCACAATTTAAAACCTGTTGTGGAATATAACCTTCATCTTCGATATATTTAGCGAATTCCTTTACATAAAAATCCGTTGCTTTCTGGTTGGAACTAGCCACCTCTCCGAGTCTAATGACACTATGAATCCCAGCTTGGCGACGAAAGTGTTCAAACCAGCTTCTACTGGTTTTAAATTCCTCAAGATTAGCGCCACTAGAAGTCGGATAGTTTGCTACTAAATCTTGGTGGATTTGCAAAGCCTTAGCGAATATTATGGCCTTGCTAATACAATCGCCAACCAACTGTTTTTCATTTATCCACAACAATAATAATTTTTCTACCTCTTCTATCACCTGTGATCTTTTCTTCGTTAACATATTCACTCCCTTAGCCACGTCAGCTGCCTTTAATATTTCTTTATTCTTTAAAATAGTACAGATGTGGATTTCGGCATGTTATATTGCGTGGCGAGATCGGACACACGCACCCCATTTTCATGTTTCGCAATTATTTCTTTTATCATTTCCACTGTTGTGCGTCTGGGATGTTTGACGCCAATATCACTAATGCATTTAACTTTCTTAGGAGCCATAATAAGGGCTATATTAAAAGAAAAAACAATGGAAAATAAGCAAGAACTGTGATAGAATTATGAACGTACCACACAGCGCGGGCAACAATGCAGAACTGAGAGCAACCGAGAGCCGAGTGGAACCCACGTGGCGGCCGAGAGCGGTGGCTTGGCCAACACATCTTTGTTCGTGGGTTGGAATTTATTAGTGGGTTGGGGTCAAATTTTGTTCGTGGGTTGGTTTGTTCGTAGGTAGAGGTGTTAATGGGTTGGGGTCACCATTTATATATATATATATATATATATATATATATATATATATATATATATATATATATATATATATATATATATATATATATATATATATATATATATATACCTCAACTAACGTCGTTATTTGGTTCCAGGAGAGACGACTTAAGTCGAAAAACGACTTAAATCGAATTAGCTTGTCTCTAGGCTAGCCTAGATATACAGATTTACTGTAGTAGTAGTATAGTTGGGTGGGATATACCTTTTGCAATGGCTCCCAAGTCTTGGTTTTGCTTTGCTAAATTGTTTGTGTGGTTATTATTATTTGATTTCTCTTTCTACAAATTCTTTTTATAATTATTTTTTTCTTTCTTTGACGTCTTTTTCACTACAATATCTAAATAACAATATATTAGCAATTATTTCAATTTTATTTTCTATATATGGTTGTGCTAAAAAACTATTTTCTGTTCTTATTTGTGCATGTGCTTCACAAAATAGTAGAAAATGTTCTAGGGTCTCTTCACATTGTTCACACGTTGGGCAGGTAGTATCTTTATTTTAAAATTTATGTAAAGTAAACATATTAATGAACTCTATTATGCCGTTGGCAACAGACTTAGCATGGGGGCCAGTGTTGCCAGATAAAGCGGATGTTTTTATTTTCAAATGTATGGTACATTATAAGATATATAATAATTACAAGATGGTAGTACAGTACTGTAATTTAAATAAAAATGTACTTCATCTTTAAGATACTTGAAATAACTTACCAGCTTACATGTATGTTTTTTATATTTATCATTTCTCTCATTTTGTCACTCTTCCTTATCAGCTGATGCACCCTCACATGCTATTTCCCTGACAATATTATATTAAAAATAACTTTGCTCTTTGTTCTTAATGCTTTTTTTTCTTATTCTCATTCGTATTCTTATTATTATTATTAGTATAATTATTATTATTATTATGACGAGTGATGACGCCTAATGGTAGATATTGGAACTACTGTATGTATTTTAATAAGATATTTATATGCTTTTATTCTTATTCGATAAATGAAAATGCCTGCTGCATTCTTATTCTTATTCTTATTATTATCATTATTACTATTATTATTATGACGAGTGACGACGCCTAACGGTAGATATTGGAACTACTGTACGTATTTTAATAAGATATTTATATGCTTTTTTTCTTATTTATTGTACAATACCATGATTTTATGTGCTTTTGCTTTTATTTATGGCATTGGGATCCATATCCTCGAACAGAGAAAGTCCTTTTCGATAAATGCAAATGCCTGCTGCATTCTTATTCTTATTCGTATTATTATTATTATTATTATTATTATTATTATTATTATTATTATTAATATTATCATTATTATTAAATATTATTATTATTATTACTAGTATTACTATGACGAGTGACGACGCCTAACAGTAGATATTGGAACTACTGTACGTATTTTAATGAGATCTTATATTCTTTTAGTATTATTTATTGTGCAATAACATGATTTTATGTGCTTTTGTTTTTATTTATAGCATTGGGATCCATATCCTCGAACAAAGAAAGTCCTTTTCGATAAATGCAAATGCCTGCTGCATTCTTATTCTTATTCGTATTCTTATTCTTATTATTATTATTATTATTACTATTATTATTATGACGAGTGACGACACCTAACGGTAAGTATTGGAACTACTGTACGTAGTTTAATAAGATTTTATATGCTTTTATTCTTATTTATTGTACAATAACATGATTTTATGTGCTTTTGTATTTATTTATTGTACAGTAACATGATTTCATGTGCTTTTAATGGTTTTCTAGTGATATTATGATTCAAATATTTGTAGCTGATAATTTTTTTTTTCTTTTTTTTAAACTGACGTATAATCGAGAACGACTTAACTCGAAACGACGTAAGCCGAGGTATACCTGTATATATATATATACACTTTGTTCCTTTTATGCGCGATTTTTTTATCCGTGAAATTGCAATAACGCCCCCAAAGAATAATAGTAAAAAAAAATTGAATTTCGCGCATAATCTCCCCCCCCATTTTTTTTTTTGTGTGTGTGTGTGTAAATAAGCACCCGCGGACGCTTCTTCCACGAGTACAAAGAGGATTACGATAAGAAAAGATCATCATCATTATACATTATATATACACCCACCCTACCTGTCATATGTCTATCTAATCTACATTGGAAGGTGTCAAAGGTAGTGGCATTTACTATCCTACTAGGAATCCTGTTCCATGCATCAGCTACTCTACGGTATTACCAAGCCAATTTTCACCAATTTCCCTTCTGAACCTAAATTTATCAAGCTTAAATTTAAATCCATTACGAGTTCTGGTTTGATCATGAATTTTTAAAACTTTATTAATATCACACTCGTTAATTCCTTTAAACCATTTATACACCTCAATCATATCCCCCCTAACTCTGCGCCTCTCTAGAGAATGTAGATTAAGTTTTTTTAATCTGTCATATGGTAGATTTAGGCATTGCATAATTAATATTTTTTTTAGGTTTTAGTCGTGCTTTGTTATCTATAATTTTTATTTTATCTTTGTTTACATTTGCAGATAGAGGTTCGTTCTCCTACATCTTCCTCCTCTTCTACCGCATAAGTTACTTGCTCACGGCCACCATGCATGTCCCAGTGTACTGTATGACTGTTGCCCACTGCATAATAGAGTACAGTACAGTAATGTATGTTAATTTCTGGCTGTAAAGTGAATATGAATATCTTTCGTATACTCTTAAAAATAGATACAGGGCTTTCTGCTTTGCTATGTAGTAATAAAATATGTTTTTTACTTATCCTATATCTTTGGCATGGTGTGTCTATGTAAGGTCTGGAACGTATCCATGCCCTTTATCATTGTTTCCTATGAAAAATTACTCGTTTTTTCACGCGATTTTCCATTTACCAGACACTTCTGAGAACCTATCTAGGCGTTATTCTGAGAACTAGGTATATATATATATATATATATATATATATATATATATATATATATATATATATATATATATATATATATATATATATATATACAGTGTTCCCCCCCCCTTATCGCGGTAGTTCGGTTCCGGGCCCCGGCGCGAGACAGGAAAACCGCGAAGTAGGTTCAGCCTTAATATTTTCTTTTTTTTAAGATGATTATGACACCAGGACAGGCCAAAAATGATAAAATAAAACGGCCTTTATCAAGCTGTAAAGAGAAACAGAGATGGAGAGTGTAATGACCTGTCAGATGTGAAGGGATTATAAAAGATGTGTAATGAATATCCAGCTCTCAGCTGAGTTTACTATACCTCTGCATTACTTTCATGATGTCTATTCTAAAAATTCTCCTTAGATCTTATTATTATTATTATTACTGGCAACAATAATTTTCCTTTGATGATGATTGGGGAGATTATTATTATTATTATTATTATTGTTATTATTATTATTATTATTATTACGAATTCGTAAATAAACCATTATTTTTACTATAAATAATGTAGTTTTGGTTGAATGAACAAGAGTAACTTAAAGATTCTCTCTCTCTCTCTCTCTCTCTCCAACATTCTATTCTACCCAACCCCCCACACTCTCTTTGTCCCAGCCAACTAGGGAGGGGCACTTTACACAGTTATTAAAAGTAAATAAACAAACAGATGTACAAACAATGATGAGCCCTTAATAATAATAATAATAATAATAATGATGATGATGATGATAATAATCTCCACAATCATCATCAAAGGAAAATTATTGTTGCCATAATAATAATAATAATAATAAAAATAATAATAATAATAATAATAATAATAATAATAATAATAATAAGATCTAAGCAGAATTATTGGAATAGACATCATGAAAGTAATGCAGAGGTATATTAAAACCCACCAGAGAGCTGGATATTCATTACACATCTTTTATAATCCCTTCACATCTGACAGGTCATTACACTCTCCATCTCTGTTTCTCTTTACAACCTGATAAAGTCTGTTTTATTTTATATTTTTTTGGCCCACCCTGGCATCACAATAATAATTTTTATTTTTTTTTATCCCCCCCAAAAAAACCGCGATACAGTGAGAACGCGAACCAAGAAACGCGAATAACCGGGGGAACACTGTATATGATATATATATATATATATATATATATATTATATATATATATATATATATATATATATATATATACACTCAACTCGCTTTTTACTCGTTGCTATATGCGAAATTGGAATAACACTCCAAAAAATATATATATAAAAAAAATACGAAATGCGCTAGCTAAGTGCGTGAGCGCGAGAAAAATGGTTGTTTAGTAACTAAGGGCCAGCCTCTGAGGCAGTTTCCCACCAAGCTGCCATGTGCTTCACCCAGTATTAACCCCAACAACAACCAGTGGTTCACCCAGTAATAACCCCAACAACAGTGGTTTGCTCTCCCCCTTCCTCCTCTTCTCCTCCGTCTCCTACCGCTCAAGTCTCCTCCTCCTTCTCCTACCGCTAACGTCATCTTTGTTTACATTTGCAGATAAGGGTTCATTAATTTTTTTTTGCTGTACAGTATTTATTTGTAAAACTGTATATCTTTTATACCCTGCAATATTTGCATATTAATATAAATAACTACAGGTCTTTCTGCTTTATTATGTACTTATAAAATATGTTTTACTTATAGCTTTGGCATAGTGTGTTTATGTATGGTTGTGGAATGTATATATGCCTATTATCATTGTTTCTTATGGTAAATGACTGATTACATTACGCGAATTTTTCATTATACGTCACTTCTGAGAACCTATCCTCGCGTTGTTCCAAGAGCTGAGTATATATATATATATATATATATATATATATATATATATATATATATATATATATATATATATATATATATATATATATATATATATATATATATATATAAAGAAGGCTGTTTAGTTTGCTTCAGAAGTCACAGTCCACAATAAAGGATCAGTAAAAATATAATGACAATTAGGAACTGTTGCAAATAATACAAAGATGACTAATTATTTTGGTATTTTTTATGCATCACTATCAATCCCCATTCGAAGAGGGGTGGACAAGACAGGCTGAGGCTGGGAAATATAAGCTGGATGCCCTTCCTAAAACCCTACAGTAGGATCAAACATGGGTTTGTCACTTACCGAGCTGGGCAATCTAACCACCATGCTATCGCAGTCCCCACCATGATACTGAGTTAGATACTATACTTACGAAAATCCCTTATTTTCCGCCGGTAAAAATACTGACGGAAAGTCATCCCACTGGGGAAGTGGTGGAGCTTGTTCACATTGTTCTGGAGTGGGGAAGCCTTCCCCTAAGGTCATGTCTATCACACCAGACCCACCACCATTTCTGAAAATCAAAAAAATGGCAAAATAAATGTAAAGTACATTCAGCTACAAAAAAAAGGACTGGATACACATGGTAAGTCAATGGACCAGGGAAGAGATAAATAATTTAAGAGATAACTATTTTGTTCTTGTTTTAAAGATGTAAAACTATGAAATAATGCAATCAAAAACTCTCAGAGTATGTCAAAATGGTGGAATAATCAAGAATAAAACCAGTGAAGAAGGACGTATCAAGAAAGATATACTGAAGTGGTTGATGCTTTTCTAACTTTCATTATTTATCTTCATATTCATACCTCCAACTAAGAAAGAAAACTTGTCAATGCAGGTGCCCGTGTGATATTAGTTGTGGATGAATTTCATTGGAAGTTTTGTAACTTGTAGTTACTTGATAGACTCATCATCATTTTGGATATATACTTAACACGACTATTATCTAAAACACAAAATACTGAAAATGTATCAAAGAAGGCAACTGCACTGTGCTGCGAGTACTGTTGTTTATGGCATCATATTGAGTGTGTAGATGTATCAAAGGAGGAGTATGATTTCCTAGTAAATAAGGAGGATCAACTTTACTGCTTCTGTAGAACTTGCAATGCAAAAGCTTTCACTGTTCTTAAATTACTGAACACTATGAAAGAAAACCAAGAAGAAATCAGGACAAAGATGGATTCTTTATCCAATAAACAAAGCGGATGATGCCATTCAAGTCAGGGATCTGCATTTCAAAAAAAGGTGTCAAAAACTTATCAAGAGAAGAAATACATAGGTCAAAGGAAAAAAGAGAAATGGTGTACTAACACTGTCATCAAGGGTAGCGAAGAAAATTTTTCAGATGATGAGGATGAGAAAAGTATAAGGCAAATGGATATGACAAGGAAATTATTGAACATTTGTTTTACACTGTCTTGGGCCAGTGATGTGAAGGTACTCTGTTGACAGAGTTCCTCCAGTTAGAAACCCAGGAAATATTCAAGACAGGTTAATTGTGGCAAAGCTTGAAAACAAAAACATGATACTCAAAACACTTAGGGTCTCAAAGAACCTGGAGGACAAAAAAAGGTTGGGAGGAGGTTTATGGCAAGCCAGACCAAACAAAAAAAAGAGAGAGATGGGAAGACAAAGCAATGTGAGCCAAGTTCAAAGAAAGGTCAAAGGGTAAAATAACTTAGTAATCAGCAAGGGTGTGATTGCATTAGGACCACCAAACAAGGAGAAAGACACAGGAGGACAGCCACAATAGGGGGACCACAGGCACCTATCGGTGCACACAGGAACCCAGAGGTATCAGAGACAAAAGAGGCTCTGCTCTGTTCTAGAAGGGTTTGCCTAGAAAATGACCCAGTGACTGATAATCAAGATAATGTGCATATCTTTGCACGTGAGAGCACAACCAATGCCGTTCAAGATAAGCATGAGATGCATGTTGTAAATACACCCACTGAGAATGAACATGATGCTAAGCTCAAGTTAATAAACGATGATAATGAATGTACAATATGTAAGGTTCAAAAACTGAAGTGTACTTTGATTAATGCAAAAAGTTTGATCAACAACATGAATGAAATGAAGTGTTATATACTTGAAAGTGTCCTTCAGTGAATCATTAGTAGAGAACTTAGTTGTTAGAGAGCCATTTAGAACCAGTGATCACAATCTTGTACTGTTTGATTTAGTGTGTAAGGTCGACTTGAAAGTATGAGAAGGAAGAATCTTCTGATTACAGAAACAGAGATAACAAAAGTATGAGGAGATACTTGGACGAGAAGAATTAGTCTTATCTTTTTCAGGATAAGAATACTGATGAATCATGGAGCACTTTCTATAATGTGGTACTCAGTGCTGTTCAGATATTCAAGCCAAAGAAGACAAGGCAGAAAAAAAGGAGGCCCTTGTGGTGTAACATAGCAGTGGAAATAGTAAGGAGATACAAATTTAGACTGTGGAAGAGATACTCAGAATCAAATGAAGGCCAAAATTACCTCAAGTACAAGAGAGCTCTCAACAAAGCATCTAAAGAAGTGAGAAAGGTCCAGAGGAAATATGAAAGACAGATGGCAAAGAATGCGAAGAGAAACCCATTAAGCCTTTTTTTGCATATACTGGAAGCAAGATAAAAGCAAAGGAAATGGTTGGACCATGGATTAATGAATATGGAGATATGATTACTGATGACAGGAAAACAGCCTTGCTGCTGAATAACTACTTCTCTTCGGTGTTTAAACAGGAAATTAATGAGAACCTGCCAAAACCTTAGCAAATGTTTATGGGCAGTCTCAATGAGGAACTGAAAAACGTTGACTTGTGTCTAGGAGTAGTGTTGAGGATATTGATAAGACTGAAACATGACAAGGCACCTGGTGTATATAATGTGAACCCTGCAGAGTCGCAGAAAGTAGCATCAGATATCGCCAAACCACTGAGTGTTCTCTTGAAGATATTCATACAGGAGTCTGCTGTGCCGAAGATAGGAGAAATGCAAATGTAACTCTTCTCTTTAAAAATGGAAGAAGAATCGTGCATAAATTATTACTGCCCTGTATTTCTCAAATCACAAACACATAAAGTCAATGAAAATATAATCAGAGACAGGACTGTCAATAATTTAAAGGCTCATATGCTGGTGAATGAATCTCAGCATGGCTTAATAGAGGCAGATCATGTTTAACCAGCATCTTGACCTTCCTCGATGAAGTGACAAACTATATGGATAAAATGGTTGCCAGTTGACATAATTATTAGCAAAGCTTTTGACAAAGTTCCACAACACTGTCGAAAAAAGTCAGAGCACATGGTATAGGAAAGGAGATCACAAGCTGGCTTGCAGCAAGGCTGGCAGATAGGAAGCAGAGTTGTTATTAAGTGGGTCAAAGTCAGACTGGGCAGAAGTGCTCAGGGGTGTTCCACAGGGGTCAGTCATTGGACTGACATTGTTTATTATCTATAGTCAAGATATAGAAGTGGATATTGCCAACAAACTATTAAAGTTTGCAAATGTCATTAAGTTGCTCAGGACAGACGGCACGAAAGAGGAGGCATTTACTCTACAGAAGGACCTCAGCTAGCTTGTTGCATAGTCAGATGAGTGGCAGGTATTGTTAAAAATTAGTAAGTCTGAGGAAAGGAAAGGAAAAGGACCTGGGTGTCATCATACATGAATCACTAAGCTCAAGCAGACAATGTGAGAGTGCAGTAAAACATGCAAATGCTATCCTTGCCTTGGTCTACTGAACAGTTGCATACACGAGTCAGCATAACATTGTGAAAAATACAAGTCTCTGGTTCAACTCCATCTGGAGTACTGCATACAGACGTGGAGGCATTACCTACAGAGGAATATAGAACCACTGGAAGGAGTTCACAGGAGAGCGACCAGAATGATTGAAGGTCTACCAGGTCTCTCATATGAAGAAAGGTTAAAGAGGACTGCTTTCACTACCCTAGAGAGTCCAAGGCTCCGTGGAGACCTTATAGAGACCTTCAAAATCATTAATGGGCACGAAGGCATATATCAGGAGCAGTACTTTAAACCAAGAGGTAGCTCAAGAACCAGAGGCCATTCCAAGAAGTTTTTCAAAAAACAATGTAAATTTGAGAAGAGAAAGTACTCATACAGTCAGAGTGAGATGAACTACTGGAACCGGCTACCAAAGAGGCAGTTAATGCACCCAGTACCAATGCCTTCCAAGGGCATCTAGAACAGTTTCTGAGGCATGTGGAGGGGCTATATACAAGTCTATATAGGCTGTCTGTCACATCAACCAAGGCCATAATCACAGAGGGAAACTGATAGTGTCAGTCGGATCCATGTAAGTAATGAGTGGAGAGACTGTATACAAGTGATGGAGGCCAACATATCTTGCACTAATACTCTTATACATATAATGTGTACTATAAAGGATTCATTTATCACCAAAAATTATTAATATATCACTAATAGACTTCTTGCCATATTTATATGGGCAAGAACTTAGAATTTTAAAATAAGAACTTTAGAGAATTGCAAAAACATACTGTAATCATATAAAAGACAATAAATATTTAAACTGCTTCAAAATGTTTATCTGCTCTATTTTGGGGAAAATTCACCATTTCACACAAAAGGTTTCTATTACAGACCTACCTTGGAACCATCTGGTCTGTTATAGCATGATTACACTCTGAAAATAATAAAACTTACTGGAAAGACTTTGCAGGATGAAGTGGCGTGATCTGAGGCTGCGTTATTAACAGCGGCTTTCTTTTCAAAACATGCTGTCCCAGCCTTAGTGCTTCTGACTCAACTGTATGCAATAGGCTCTGTAAATCAAGTAAGAGTTCTGAGGGAGAACCTCTGTTCTCTAACTGGTCTCTTCTCATGTTGCAACTGAGGAATGTGTGACCATCCTGTTGATACTGAAAACAATCTTGACCTAGAAGTAAAAATATAGACATTTATAGAATTTAATTATAATTATTAGGCATTTCACATCAACTAGGAGTCTACGTAAGCAGCAGAAACATATAAAAAGTAGTATGTGCTTATACAAAAAGTCTTTAGAATTACAAGGAAAGCAGGAGAAGGCTCAAAAGTATTTAAACAATAATAATGATATGCAAAAATGTTTAAAGCAATGGTTAAATGTATTCTATTCTTCTGCAAAATTAAAATCATCTGATTTTTTCCTATACTTTTCAATGTGAAAGTCTTTTCAGAAGATTTATAATGGAGTACTTTGTAATATTAAATGTGCACTAAATTTATATATACTTGAAGGAGATCTCTTGAATGGAGTGAAAGCCATATTAAGAGGATCAACAACAGACATTTTTGTTAACATGAATGACAGTTCCAACATTACTGCTGAAGTGAGTTAAGGTTGTATGATTGTTTTGCATACATAGTAAATAATATGTGAACAGAGGTGTAAGAGTTATTAAGATCATGATTAGAGGGTTTGAAACATATTTAGACCTCGAAGGGTGTAAGAGTTATTAAGATCATGAGTAGAGGGTTTCAAACATATTCAGACTTGAGGGAAGAACTTAAAAATAAAAATAAGGGATCTGATGTTGAAGAAAATATACATATAATTTGCATCTGCATTTGTACCTCTGCCATCTGTGCTTTCTCTAATTTTTTGTTCTTCATATTCAAGACGAGATTCAAGTTTCATTTCCGGAGTTGCCTGTTCAAGTAGCAATTTTTGTTGTAGAGACAGCCACTCCTCATGACGTTTCTGGTAATCCCTGAGTTCACCCAAAGTACGCTGAAGAGACCTATGTGACAAAAACTCTCATATATAATTAACGTTTTTATTTCAAGTATTTTTTTCTTGGGACTATATATACAAGTCTCGTCACTGATCAAAAACTGGCTTTAAATCATACTTCAGCTACCTAGAAATATTAATAGATGTAACACAGGGTAGATGAGATACTTAACTGGAACTTATAGTCATCCAAAACATATTTCTGACATGTAATATTAGGCATAGTTGAGTGACATTCATATTTCAGTCATTGCAAATCAGATATACAATAATTACTAAATTAACTACTAATATAAATGCAACAGAAGCTGTTACAACCTAGAAGCTGGTAGTAAATTGAAAGATTTACAAGAACTCACAGATGTTGACTCTCTAATGCTGCTTCTAGCTTAGAATGGCAAAGAACAGCGTGCTTCCTGCGACGCAAGCTTTGGTCTCCCGGCGACATGTAGAGGGCATTTTCAAAACATAAAACAGATCTGGAAGTGAAGGAAGTCTAAAATATGGCAAGAGCTTTTTGTGTTTTCACATTTCTAACCCAAATAAAAATCCTAATGGCAGTAAACAGATGTCATGAGTATGTTCATCTGTAGTACATACATATCACCTCTTGTGTCAAGGTCAGGAAGGGTGGAAAAAAAAAAAGTAAACAATAATTATACAACAGGTATAAACAAAAGTTCTACTCCCCCTAATAAGGGGGAGTAGTTGAGTCAAAGCAAATAACTTGACTCTTTGCATGAGGAAAACACAAAGGAGAGGACACCTAGTTCCCTCAATCATCCCCATTCAGTCGAGTTTTACAACATGCAGGGGAACAAGGAGGAGGTATTTTTGCTCCTCTACTCTAAAATCATATACACCCATTCCCAGTCATGACTGTGCACACCATATGTATGAACAATATCACTAATGCCAAATCAATAACAGGCCTTGGGTTTCTCCAGCTACCAAAGTATTTAGCCACTGCCTGGAGATCAATAGGTTCATGTGATTGGAGAGGAGGATTGGGCCCCATTCATTTGGTAGGAAAATAGTTGGGCTATAGTGCTGTCACTGCCACTTGCTTCTGCCCTTTATTAGACACCTTTAATCTCTACCCATGTTCCTTAGATGAAAATACTTTGTATGGCTCATTTTATACTACAATGCTAAGGGTTAAATGTCAGTATAGTATATGAAGTTGCCAACTTCTGCTTTCTGCTCAGAGCTTAATGCATAGAACTCTGATTAGTTTTCATCAGTTTAACTCTCTGATATACATAACCCAAACAAGATACTGCCAAAAACAATGGCAGGAAGCTCTAGTGCCCACAACTATACAAAACGGTGACAAAAATAGTCTCTCTAATTAGCTGCTCTATAGCTAGAAGTCAACTCTTACGTACACACTGGGAATATAAAGGTGAAGTTCTTTCTCCAATGCCACCAGGAATAAGAATACATATGTATCATAAAAAGGTCAGAAAATTACATTTTCTCTCTTTCTCTATACACAAACACACAACGCTTAGAAATTTTTAAGCTTATAAAAAGTCGGAAACTTTATAAATTCCATCTTTTCCTAGTTAAGAATGATTCCAACAACTCTCTGCATTCCATTTTAACCACACAATATTTACATGTGTGTTTGCCATTTTATCTGTCACTATTGCTCCTCTATGGTATGAGGGTGGACACAGACAGGTTGGGATGGAGGAATTAACGCTGGATGCCCTTGCCAATCTCCACACGAAGCTTAAACACGTGTATGTCACTTCCTAAGTCGAGTGCTCTAACCATTATGCTACCACAGTCTCCTCTCTCTCCCCTCATTTACATGCAGTTTATGTGTAAATTGTATATACATACAATTTACACATTACTCACCTATTAATATTTACCCTAAAACATAAAAATATCATTTTGATTTCTCAAACCAAATGTTGCCTAAATGAAAAATTATATGAATGCTTCAAGATCTGTCAATTATATCGTAAATAGAAAATAAATTACGCAATCTTAGCAGTGCAAATTGTTGTTTTAATGCAATTTTAGCTGTTATTTACTGTTTTGAAAATAATTATGAATATATAATTTATATTCATTTTCAAAATGGAACTAAATTGTGTTTTGTCAGCAATGTAAACAAATCTGAATAAAAAATGATGGTAACATGATTTCTTTCTCGCTACTCCTCAGATATGTCTTATAAAACTGGAAAACAATTTTGACACTCAGAGGCAAAAGCCTCTCGATATTCATTGCTCAGAAACTTTTTCGTGAGCGCCATTATTCACCATTAGTAAGCCATTAGGTTAGGATTCAAGCAGGAGGAAAAGAGGAGAAGGAGCCACTTTAGTAAGGATAGTGATGATGAAAAAAAAATTGGGGGAAGAAGGGAGTGCCAACCATTGTCCTTATCCTTTTGGCAATAATTTAGGATATGTAGTTAATACAGTTAATGTATGCAACAATAACTGTATTATTCATAAACTAAATAAAGCACTTTATATGTATGCCATTTCTGTCACTATTAACCCCCATTCGATGGGGATGAACACAAGCTGTACTGGAAGAAATAAGGTTCGATGCCCTACTAACGCCTCATGGTGCCCTCACTTGGGTCTGTCACCTTCTGAGTCTCGCACTCTAATCACTGTGATACTGCAGTCCCCTAAAGAAAGAAGAAATTAATTTACATATAATCTGAAATATTAAAGTACAAAAGTAACTTACACATTGTAAAAGGCTAATGTGGCATATACATTTCCTAAGGTAATATGCGCTACAGGCGAATGCCGATAATGGTCAATTGCAGCATGTAACACTAAGACTGCCTCGTCTGATCGTCGGGCACGATGCAATATATTTCCTAAGTGAACTTTTGGAATATAGCGATAATTTCTGAAAAAGATGCAGATAATTATGATTGTGCAATCGTAGTTCAAAATGCAATACTGTACTTATTATCAGATTACCATCAGAACTCTAGGAATACAGCAGTAGTTTATGAAAAAGGCGTAGATAATAACAATGGTCTGATTGCAGTTCAAAAAGGAATACTTATTATGAGCTTATTATCTGAGCTGTGACAAAAATTCAGTGTAACCATATAGGTACAATATACACAACTGAGTACGGAAATTGCAATTTATCTTCCGTATATGACCAACCTTGGAGCAAGATGTAATGCTCTTCGTACACATTCTAGAGCTTGAAAAGGGTCCGCCTTAGCTCTCCAATATTGCGTGGCAAGCGTATAAAGAACCCAATTCGATGAGTTAGTGGTCAATGCGATGGCAACTCTATGCCCCCAAACATGAACGTCTGTTTCACCTCCTACAGCTGATAATTCATCTTCTGCTGCTGTAGTCAGGTTGTCCCTTTGTCGAATACCCTTTAAACGTAAAATCATGACATCATGTAGCTTACAGGGTGTCCGTAACCAAAGAAAAATAGTGAGCAATGGCACTTCAACCCAACCTGCTGATCATTACCTCTTATCTTGGTAATTTTAAGGCAAGAAAATAAAATCAGATGTTGCATGAACTCCCAGATCTTAGTCCACTATCCCTGCTAGTCAAGTTTTACGATATCATGCAAATGATGTACAAGTGATTTATTCATACTCCACATCTGAATGGATTTCTTTTTTACTGGAGTTGCCATCTCATTCATCAAAAATGAATCCTCATTTGAATGTGGGTGAACAAAGACGCCCTTCTTAATGACTCGCAGTTAGCTTGAAAACAGGTTCGTCACATCCCAGTCATGCTCTTACCACTGTGCCACTGCTGTCCCCATAAACGATTGTCTATTATTCTATATGCCACTATTACTCTCCTTTTGAAAGGGGGTAGAAACAGTCAGGTGAGCAGGGGAATAAAGCCTAGAGGCCCTTCCTACCGCAAATGGGGATTAACAGTGATATTAAATGGCAAACATCAACCACATTTTCATCTTCCTCACCTCTTCAGTAGCATTATTACAACAGAACAAAAATTTCAAGGGTGGAGGCATTACCTGACTTCCCTCCTTTTCCTTTAGGAAATTTTTTTTATTAGGATTCTACTCTCACTTAGTTTCTCCACATCATGTGACTCTGATCCATTACTGCCCCAACAGAACGACAATTAAAATTCCAATCTAGATCTACTGCATTTGTGTCATAATTGAAACTTCATTCTCGAAAAAATTTCAGACAGTGTTACACTTTAGACTTCTGCCTTTTCTTTGTCTTAATGTTTCCTTGGTGCCTTTGCCTGATGAGGGCAATTTTCTTGCCTGTCCCGGTGTCACACTCATAAGAATAAATAGAATGTAAACAAATACAGTTGAGAGTGAACATAGTGTACAGTGTACACTATGTTCACTCTCAACTGTATTTGTTTACATTCTATTTATTCTTATGAGTGTGACACCGGGACAGGCAAGAAAATTGCCCTCATCAGGCAAAGGCACCAAGGAAACATTAAGACAAAGAAAAGGCATAAGTCTAAAGACAAAATAGAAATAAGAGAGATACGCAATAGGAAAAGGACATGCTGTAGTCGAAGTTTTGAGGACCTAGAGGTATGACAGGATTAGGCCCTGGAACTCATTTCCTGCAGAGGAAATGAGTTCCAGAATCTGGAGGTGGATGGGAAGAAGCTGTTGCGGCACCAACCAATTCGCGATCTACAAATCTTCACACAGTAACTGTGAGACAAGTCCACTTGGTGAGTGTTACGCGGCCTCAGCAGTAGGGGAAGGATGCAACTCGCCAACTCCTCAGTGGGGTGATGCAAGTAGTAGTGATAGAAAAGAGAAAGGGATGATACCTTACAGCGAAGAGAAAGAAAATCCAGATTAAAAGTAAGAGAAGGGTCACCTATGAGTCGAATTGCCTTAGATTCAACCTTATCAAGAAGAAAAGTGTAAGATGAAGCAACCCAGAAGTGCGAGAAGAATTCTAAGCAGCGATGAATATGACTTTTTTAGATTTTAAGTAATTTGAGAAAGGAAAAGATGCTCTCTCTCTCTGATAATGCTGATTACAGCAAAAGCAACATTAACAATAGTAATGAATCACAATACTTTTGAGTAATATCCATATTACAACACAATTAAATTAGTAATAATAATAACAATCCAGTACAATACAAATATACTGAAATGTATACCCAACATTGCTTGCTACAAAACTGTATGGAGATCTGTAAAGATAAGAATTTCTTTTTGTGAACTGCGTATGTTGCACTCTCTCTGAATACTCATAAGTGTGTGGATTACTGTAGTAAATAAGCCTACATTAGCTCGTTTTTGCATACTGTGTTGCTATCTATGTGGCACAGTGTTCCATCATAACGGGATAAGAGTATTGAACTTAATGTCTATTAATTCTATGGGGGAATTTACAGTTCAATGAATTTACGGTTCAATGAAGCTTCCAAAACTGTAAATAATAATAATAATAATAATAATAATAATAAATAATAATAATAATCCATCTATCAATACACAGTGGCCCCTTTCCCCTAATTAGGGGGTGGTCAAGCAAAAGAGCATGTATTCACAGCAAGCCAAGACCCTCTCAATTAATTCTCTTAGCTCCTTTGGAAAAAGTTACCCCCTTTCCCCCTGCATCATCCTGCTTGGGTCACTAACGGGGCAGGTGGGCAAAGATATGCCCCGTGGATGAGCCAAACAGGAGGGCAAGGATATTCTGCCATGAGGCCCAAGAGCTGCAGCTGATTTACCTCCACCACTTCATCACATGGTAACTCCCCTCACACCTGCCCATCACCATTCACTGTTCTAGCAGGTTCGAGCAATCCCCTTGGCCTGATTCACCTATAAATAATCTTCTTCCACTCATTCCAAGCTCTTGCATGCTCCCTTCCCTAAATCACTGATATTCCACAGCATCCAATGCTCATTTCATGCCACCCATCTATCTCATCCTAAGTCTTCCTTTTGGCCTTACTCTACCCACTTCTACACTCCACACTCTCTTTGTTAGTCTTTCATCACCTATCTTTTCTGTGTATCCAAACCAACTCATTACACTCTGATTTAACTTATCCGACAGCTTTCTTTAAACATCTCTTCTCTATCTCACTTCCTAATTTCTCACTTTATCTATTATAGATACACCAGTCATGCTTATCAAACACCTCATCTCCATTACATTCACCTTGTCCTATTCATCCTCTCTTCCATTCCAAGTCTCTATTCCATACAAAGTCGTCAGCAAAATCAGACCTCTATATATCCTTCTCTTCGCAATCATTCCTAAATACACTTTTCAACCCACTTTGACACATACTCGAAACCTTACCTCCGTATCCACTTGACCATTCCCTGCAACACGACCCCAGATAATTAAAACTAAATTTTCTCAAGCTACTCCCCATTCACTCCTACATTCAAGCTGCCAATATTAACACTACTCATGAATCTCATGACTTTACTTTTACCAATATTCACCCACAGCTTTCTTCTTTCAAACATTCTAACAAATTCAGTCACCAAATGCTTCAGTTCGTCATAGAATCAGCCACCAGGGCTCTGTCATTTGGAAATAGCAATTGATTCATTTTCATAACCTTTCATACTCACCTGCCAATTCCAAAGCTCTACCTAGCACTTCCTCACGTACTTCCCTTACTATTCGATTAATATAGACATTAAACATCCAAGGCAATATTACACAACCATAACGTAATCCCAAAGTCATCTCAAACCAATCAAGCATACCATTCCCAACTCTAACACATGCTATAGTATTCATGTAAAAACTCTTGACCGCATTCATCAATCTTCCACTTATCCACACAATTGCAATAACTCCAAAACGCCTCTCTATCAATTCTGTCAAACGCTTTTTCTATGTCTATAAAAGCTCAAAAAGTGTCCCTACCTTTCCCTAAGAACTTCTCACACACATTGTCTTTCCACACACACACACACACACACCAGATCCACACAACCTTTCCCTCTCCTGAACTCACATTGTTCTTCCCCAATCAATCTCTCAATAATAGTATTACAGTATAATAATACTAACTACTTTAAGTAACTAAGTGCCTCCATACCTGCAGGTGTTCATATGCAAACATGGAGAATGGAAGATCTAAGGCTTTGACACAATCAGGCTCAATATGAATGTCAGTAAGGCTTGGAGGTAAAGCCAAGTGATCATCTAACCTGTTAATTAAAACAAGAATGTTCGTTGCCATTTTATGAGTAATTGGTAGTCCCCATTCAAATAGGGGTGGACAAATTCAGATTGAAACTGGGGAATAAAGACTGGATACCCTTCCTAACATCTCACAGTGGGCTCGAACATGGGTTTGTCACTTCGAGAGTGCTACAGTGGTCTCCATATCAAAACAATTACATTAATAGTTTTTATAAAGGAACTTGACAATAATCCCATCAACTTACATATTCAAACTTGCAACTCAAGTAACTAAAGTGTACACATACCTAAAACTCAAAATATGAGTTATATTTTTTATAGCTAACAGAGAAACATGTTTATCGTATCTCATTATAAACGAAAATGTTATATAAGTTACTGCATATTTAGCATATTACAAAAGTAACAAGAATAAAAAAAATTCATGTTATTGCAAAATGACTGCTAATACTAACCTTATGCCAGCACTCTCCATATTGACAACAGTACTGGCATATAAATCAAACTCGGTTAGAGGACGCCCAGCAAGGACACAGTCAGAATCGGTGCGATATATTCTTTCCTCAAGCTGAGTATCCTGAGAATTAATACCTAATTATTTATACTGTAAAAGCATACTGCATTCTGTATGCTGTATAAATGAAAGCCCTTGATTACAAATATGTAAAACAGTAAAGTTAATACTGTATATCTAACATATCAACATTAGATAAAATTCAAACTCATATCAGAAAAACTCTACGTTAATAGTTTTCTTTTAATCTTAATCATTTATAAATACTGTACTATATAATCTTAACCATTTATAAAGTTTTATTTATATTCCTACTTCGTATTTATGCTGACTGATATGAGATTTTTAAGCATGAGATCTATTTCTTATATAATAAAAATTTCTTGTTACAATTTTGTTCTAATCTTAACCATTTATATTTATGATCTCAACCATTAATATCACTTTATTCTTATTCCTACTTTGTCTTCGTTTCGATCAATTTGAGATTTCTGAGTCATGAGATCTCTTTTCAGAGTTTCCACTTGCATTGCACGTTGTTCTTGCTGGGCCAATGCAAGAAAGTCATACGGACGTCGTAACTGAAATATGGAATCCATCTGAAAAGAATTGCAGTTCATTTATTATAAGAATTGACTTCTGTTACTTAGGTAACCAATTCTACACACAAAACTTAAATTTTATAATTTAAAATAATATCAGAAATAATCTATCATATTCAGCAACCTCAAAACACATGATCTGTACTAATAAAAATTTGTTAAGAGAATAATTTAGCAAGAAAAACTAACACTGACTTTAAAAGACATTTATAAGTTTCATTACGTAATAGAGGAGTAATTACATAATTACATTCTAACATGCTATCAGACATGGTACTATATAGTACAAAGTATAACCGAAGGATTTTCTGAGTGAAAATTGAGCAAAATGATGGGACGTTTCCCTAGGTGTATCCAATTAAATGATTATGGCACACATTTGCCATTAAACGGTGGATATATCTTTCATCCTTGAACTGAGGAGCAGGGTAACTTTTAAACATTTTTTCTTTGAAGCTAAAGGTTTATATATATGCACAAAAGAATAAGAACTTTCTCTCGGGGGTTGAGCATGCTTGGAGAGGGTGTTTAGCAGTTAGCCATTCACGCTGTCAAATAAGAAAAACAAAATTACTTGTAAAACGTGCATATATATCATGTGGCAAGCTTACAATTGCTATATTTAGTCTCCAGCTTCTATTGCTTTAGTAACTTTATGAAGATTTGTTGGAATTGTAGAGGGTTGGGAGAGGAGGGGTTGATTATAGGTTTATTAGAAGAATTACTATGCATTTACACCTATCTTTAATCTCAACTTAATGCAATATAGAGTATATATTTCTCAACGGATATTGGTTTGCTGTAAATGTCTTTGTGTATTAGTCACAAACACCTCCGCTTAGGGTAGGCCAACATCATTTTAAGCCATTTGAGAAGATACATTAGAACTCTAACCAAGAAATTCAGTTTCCCAACTTCTTCCAAAATTTCCCACATAAATCTCAAATGAGTTCTATCCCTAAACCCTTAGGAAATATATAGCTTTGAATTTGCACAAACATATGGTGTATATCGAAAAATTTCCCTAACAAAGACCATATAGTGAAAAAAGTAGAAAAATAGTTTTCACTGTCAAACTGGCTAGACACTCGGGAGTGGCCCTAACCATGCTTTAAAAAGCTATGAATAGTCTATTAGCCACTGCAACTATTAAGCTATGTATCAACTGCATAAGCGTAACTTTATTAAAGCCTAACCACACTACATAACGGCAAGCACTACAGAGACTAAGCTATGCGTTGCCTGCATAAACCTAATTAAATTAAACCTCAAAGATGCTCACAGATACTCAAGTTACATATAAAACAATATAAGATATTCAGCAACAGGCAGAATTAATTTATATCAAGACAATCTACTGTGCTTCAGTTGATACAGATCTCATATAAATGGACAGAGGCTATTGACGAGAGACAGACAATTGATGCTATCTACTGCGACTGCATGAAGGACTTCAATAGAGTACCACATAAGAGACTTAATGAGAAGGTAAACAGCTACAGGACTGAGGGAAACATTCTTGGGTGGATAAAGAACTTCTTGACAGTGAATGGAGTAGCATCTGAATGGAGAGCAGATATGAGTGTCCTCCAACAGGGTTTGGTGCTCAGTCCGCTACTGTTTGTTTTATTTAAGAATGGACTACCTGAAGTAATTAAACATGACAGTAAAGTACAGTATACCTGTATGCTGATGACAAAACTGTTCAAAAAAATTAGTGAGAGAAGACTGCAGTAGATTTGAGGAATACCTAAATGAAGAAAGAAGATGGTCAGAAAGATGGATGCTTGATTTCCACACAGATAAAAGCAAGTCCATTAGAGTGGGGAGGTCTAATGTTGAGGATCATGACCATGTTTTGTTCAATGCCATTGTCAAGACCAGTCTAGAAAAGGATATAGGAGTAACTGTGGATGACAAATTAACATTCTCAGACCAATTAACAGAGTAAATTAATTAAGCAAACAAGATTGTGGGTCTCATATGGCGAGCCTTTGTACAATTAGATCCAGAAATTTTCAAGGCACAATATACGACCCTAGCAAGACCACATCTTAAATATGGTAATCAGGTATGGTGCCTGTACTTATTAAAGATGTAGAGGCTCTTGAAAATACACAGCGTCGAGCTACAAAGCTGTTGCCTCAATAGAAAAACCTCCCCAATGAAGAGGGAGTGCAAAAGCTGAACCAGCCCACACTGGCCTACAGAGGATATAGTGGTTATCAAATAGAAGCATACAAGATTATCACCAACAATTATGATGATGAATGTACAGAGGGACTCTTCCAAATGAGAGAGGAAGACCACATGTGTGGTAATATGAAGAAAATCTTTAAGAGAAGGGCAAGGCTCAACCTGAGAAAGAACTCTCTCCAGCAAAATAGCAAATAAATGGAATGCATTACGTGAGTAGGCAGGAAATGCAGAAACAGTAGAAAAAATTGAATCTTACTTGGATAAAGTGTGGAGGGGTCAAGAGCAGAAATGCAAGTACAGGGCAAATATAACCACCACACGCACCCGCTCTCACAGTAGTAAGGAGACTATTGAACTGAAGTCACAGGGATAGGCCTCTTCCAGAAGGACATCTGTGAGTATCTGTGAGAGCAGCCACTGAGGGTGGCGATGGGTACTTAACGTAGCCCATATCAAATCTGAAGCCTTACATACCTCAATAGGATGAATGTTGGTGTTTATACAGTAACATGGTACACATCAGAAAGTGTTGGTGACGCCGATTGCTCAGGTTGACTTTGAAAAGGGCGCATATAACGAATCTTGGCAGAGATGCATAAAACGAATCTTAACCCCTAGAGATACTAGGGTGCGCATCATCGGCATAAGCCTAAGTGCTTTAAAGCCAAAGCACACTCTATAAACCTCACCACTACTTCATATTAGGATGTGTGTCGGTTGTCTAGACTAGCTTACAAAGGAGCCTCACCCGATACTAATTATGGGCCTAGCCACTATTGACACCAAGCATATGTTTCACCTGTGTAAGTCTATTCACATAAGAGCCTGACCAGCAACAGATAGGCCTACACAAACCTACAATTATTAGGCCATGGATTGTCCGCCTAGGCCTCATCCTATTCAGTTTTTACTATTTAGGAGTACTTACTTGTGCTTGTATTTTGCCATCTTCAGTAACGACCCAGTGGGTGGTACAATACGCTTTGAATATTAAAAGTGTATAAATAACGAGAAATAAACATCGTACGCTGAACCATTTCGCCTCCATCTTCTTCTTTTTAGCTCGGTTCAGGTTGCGAATGTACAGATCTCAACCTCTCCCAAACCGCGTCATGTCAACAAAATTTAACTTATGTGTTTGAATTATACATCTATATATTCATATTCATGCGACATGAATTTCACAGATTTATTCATATTTCAATCTTTCATTTTCGTTTTTAGCCATGGTTATTACGTAAAATAATAGTTATCTGAACCTCTCACAGCGAACTTTTTAAGCGATATGGGTGGGAGAATATTTTTTCAAGTATATAGACTTAATTATATTAAAATATGATATTGTGCATTTTTTCTAAGTAAAATAAATATTATTTATACCGTTAGTTCTATGCCAAAAATATTTTTGTGACGTTGTGGTAAACAAAAATTTGAGCGTTCCTTATTAGCCAAGAATGGTATTGACTCCGTTACCATGACGACATTGTCACGAGAAAATTATATGTAATAATATTTTTTGTATTGCATAACTTGTACATAAACAAAAACCGTAATGAATTATCCATTTTTTTATTTGAACAGTTGATTTAATAACACGAATGTTATAATTATTATTAACAGAATTAACAACTGGCTATTAACATTGTTGTATGCGACCTTGAACAGGTGTAGAACACGTGTTTTTAACACCTGTCTCAGGTATACACACATTCCTTTAGAACACAAGAATAAACAATGCTAGTTACTAGGATTACATTGATGTTGTTCTCTCTGTGTATACATTTGTCTATCTATCTATCTATCTATCTATATATATATATATATATATATATATATATATATATATATATATATATATATATATATATATATATATATATATATATATATATATATATATATATATTGTGTGTGTGTGTGTGTGTGTGTGTGTGTGTGTGATTACCTAATTGATTACCTAATTGTGTTTACGGGAAAGAGCCCAAAGCTCGTATCTTCCCGTCTCCTGATCGGTTCCATTTTTAGACTTAGTGATACTTATCATACCTGTCCTTAAAACTATGGATTGAGGTAGCATTAACTACCTCCTCGCTTAGCGAATTCCAATTATCAACTACTCTTACACTGAAAAAGTATTTCCTTACATCCTGCAAACAAGTTTTCTTCCGAAGCTTCAAACTATGACCTCTAGTTCTAGAGCCAGCCATATCGAAATATCGATCCCTATCCACTCTATCATAACCATGAAGGAATTTAAAGACTGTCACCATATCCCCCCTTACTCTTCTAGCTTCGAGTGATGGCAAGTCTAATTCCCTCAGCCTCTCATCATAACCGAGATTGCGTATTTCTGGCACCAGTTTTGTGGCATGTCTTTGAACTTTTTCAAGCTTAGCTATGTGCTTTTTCAAGTGCGGATTCCAAAAGGGGGCTGCATATTCGAGTTTTGGCCTCACATAGGTTACATAAATATTTCTGAACATTTCCTTGTCCATGTGCCTGAAGGCTACCCTTACATTTGATAAGAATGCATATGCTGCCCTTACTACGCCATTTATATGTATTTCTGGAGACAAATCTGCCAATATGTTTACTCCTAGATCTCTCTCATTTTCTGTCTCCTGAAGTTGTACTCCAGCCACCGAGTAGTCAAGCTTGGGCCTTCTTGCACTTGTACCCATTCTCATTACCTTACATTTTGAGGTATTGAATTTCATTAGCCACTTTTCTGACCACTCATGCAGATTATTTAGATCCTCCTGAAGTTCTCTACCATTGTTCTCGTTTTTTACTTTCTTCACAATCTTTGCATCATCTGCAAACATATTCATGAATGAATTTACAGACTCTGGTAGGTCATTAACATATACAAGGAACAAAAGTGGCCCTAAAACTGAACCCTGTGGAACTCCACTACTAACTCTTCTCCATTCAGACACTGAGTGTCTTACTCTAACCCTCTGTTCCCTTCCTTCTAAGTAAGTTTTTATCCATTCCAAGACATTTCCACCTATTCTAGCCATTGATTGCAGCTTCCTAATAAGTCTCCCATGTGGAACAGTGTCAAACGCTTTCTGGAAGTCTAGGAATATGCAATCTGCCCAGCCCTCTCTTTCCTGTAAGATTTGGCTTACCTCATCATAAAATTCTAATAAGTTTGTTACTGTTGATCTTCCTTCTCTGAAGCCATGTTGCCTCACTGACAAAAAGTTGAAGGATTCCAAGTGAAGAGAGATATGTTTCCTTAGTAGTTTCTCCATAACTTTGCAAACTATGCTGGTCAAGGAAACTGGTCTATAGTTCAGAGCCGTATCCCTCCTTCCCTTTTTGAAGATAGGTATCACATTTGCTTGTTTCCAGCATCTTGGAATCTCCCCCGACTCCAATGACTCCTTAAATATGATACTTAGTGCCACTGATATTGTGTTTGCGCATTTTTTAAGCACATGAGGGGATATGTCATCAGGACTTGTAGCTTTATGAACATCTAAATCCATCAGCGTGTGTGTGTGTGTGTGTGTGTGTGTGTGTGTGTGTGTGTGTGTGTGTGTGTGTGTGTGTGTGTGTGTGTGTGATTACCTAATTGTGTTTACGGGAAAGAGCCCAAAGCTCGTATCTTCCCGTCTCCTGATCGGTTCCATTTTAGACTTAGTGATACTTATCATACCTGTCCTTAAAACTATGGATTGAGATAGCATTAACTACCTCCTCGCTTAGCGAATTCCAATTATCAACTACTCTTACACTGAAAAAGTATTTCCTTACATCTTGCGAAGAAGTTTTCTTACGAAGCTTCAAACTATGACCTCTAGTTCTAGAGCCAGCCATATCAAAATATCGATCCCTATCCACTCTATCATAACCATGAAGGAATTTAAAGACTGTCACCATATCCCCCCTCACTCTTCTAGCTTCGAGTGATGGTAAGTCTAATTCCCTCAGCCTCTCATCATAACTGAGATTGCGTATTTCTGGCACCAGTTTCGTGGCATGTCTTTGAACTTTTTCAAGCTTAGCTATGTGCTTTTTCAAGTGCGGATTCCAAAAGGGGGCTGCATATTCGAGTTTTGGCCTCACATAGGTTACATAAATATTTCTGAACATTTCCTTGTCCATGTGCCTGAAGGCTACCCTTACATTTGATAAGAATGCATATGCTGCCCTTACTATGCCATTTATATGTATTTCTGGAGACAAATCTGCCAGTATGTTTACTCCTAGATCTCTCTCATTTTCTGTCTCTTGAAGTTGTACTCCAGCCACCGAGTAGTCAAGCTTGGGCCTTCTTGCACTTGTACCCATTCTCATTACCTTACATTTTGAAGTATTGAATTTCATTAGCCACTTTTCTGACCACTCATGCAGATTATTTAGATCCTCCTGAAGTTCTCTACCATTGTTCTCGTTTTTTACTTTCTTCACAATCTTTGCATCATCTGCAAACATATTCATGAATGAATTTACAGACTCTGGTAGGTCATTTACATATACAAGGAACAAAAGTGGCCCTAAAACTGAACCCTGTGGAACTCCACTACTAACTCTTCTCCATTCAGACACTGAGTGTCTTACTCTAACCCTCTGTTCCCTTCCTTCTAAGTAAGTTTTTATCCATTCCAAAACATTTCCACCTATTCTAGCCATTGATTGCAGCTTCCTAATAAGTCTCCCATGTGGAACAGTGTCAAACGCTTTCTGGAAGTCTAGGAATATGCAATCTGCCCAGCCCTCTCTTTCCTGTAAGATTTAGCTTACCTCATCATAAAATTCTAATAAGTTTGTTACTGTTGATCTACCTTCTCTGAAGCCATGTTGCCTCACTGACAAAAAGTTGAAGGATTCCAAGTGAAGAGAGATATGTTTCCTTAGTAGTTTCTCCATAACTTTGCAAACTATGCTGGTCAAGGAAACTGGTCTATAGTTCAGAGCCGTATCCCTCCTTCCCTTTTTGAAGATAGGTATCACATTTGCTTGTTTCCAGCATCTTGGAATCTCCCCCGACTCCAGTGACTCCTTAAATATGATACTTAGTCCCACTGATATTGTGTTTGCGCATTTTTTAAGCACATGAGGGGATATGTCATCGGGACCTGTAGCTTTATGAACATCTAAATCCATCAGCGCTTTGCATACCTCTGTGGCTGTAAGGTTGATGTTCTCTAATACCGGCCCTTGAGCTTCTATCACTGCAATCTGAGGGGGTGGGGTATTTTCTACTGTAAATACTGACTGAAACTCCTTGTTCAATTCTTTGCAGATCTCTTCATCCGTCTCAGTGATGCTTCCATCCGCTCTCTTTAGCCTTAAAACCTGTTCTTTTACCTTCAGTTTTCCTCTGATAAAGCTGTGGAAAAGCTTGGGATTTTCCTTAGCCTTCCTGGTGATGTCCCTCTCATAATCTCTCTCTGCCTCTCTCCTTTTACTTAGGTAGTCATTTCTTGCTCTTTTGTAGGTTTGCCAGGCATTTATGTTTTTTCTCCTCCTATACCTTTTCCAGCATTTGTCTCTCCACTCCTTAGCTCTTTTACACCCATTATCGAACCATTTCTCTCTGGCATGAATTACACCTACTTTGGTGACAGGTATGCAGCAATCTACTATCTTCCCATATTTCTCACAAAAGATGTCATACATTTCTTGTACAGATTTGTTGTAAAATAAGGTTCTCCAGTCAATAACTGCAAAAAGCTCATTCATTTTGATGTAATCTCCTTTCGGATAGTTCCTCCTCTTGTCCTCAGTGCCTCTACTCTCAGGAAGAATATCTTCAATGATATACTCCATCAACAACACACAGTGGTCACTCTTTCCAATTGGTGGTTCATACTCAATTTTTTCAATATCCAACACATTATCTGTGAACACTAGATCAAGTAGTGATGGCTCATCCCCACCCCTGGCCCTTGTTGGTTCCATTACATGTTGGTGTAGGAAATTCCCTTGTACGCAATCTAGGAATCTTGCCCCGAATGAGTCCTCACCACTGTGTGGGTCAAGATTTATCCAATCTATCTCTTTATGATTAAAGTCTCCCATAATCAAAATCCTACATTTTTTTTCCCGTGCCATGTTAACAACTGAGTTTATGACTTCAATAGTACCTATATGACTTTCCTCATGTGTGTGTAATTACCTAATTGTGTTTACGGGAAAGAGCCCAAAGCTCGTATCTTCCCGTCTCCTGATCGGTGTGTGTGTGTGTGTGTGATTACCCAATTGTGCCTAAGGGAAAGAGCCCAAAGTTCGTATCTTCCTGTATCCTGATCGGTTCCATTTTGTACTTAGTGATACTTATCATACCTGTCCTTAAAACTATGGATTGAGATAGCATTAACTACCTCCTCGCTTAGCCGATTCCATTTATCAACTACTCTTACACTGAAAAAGTATTTCCTTACATCTTGCAAAGAAGCATTCTAACGAACCTTCAAACTATGACCTCAAGTTTTAGAGCCAGCCATATCAAAATATCGATCCCTACCCACTCTATCATAACCATGAATGAATTTAAAGACTGTCACCATATTCCCCCTCAATCTTCTAGCTTCGAGTGATGGTAAGTCTAATTCCCTCAGCCTCTCATCATAACTGAGATTACGTATATCTGGCACCAGTTTCGTGGCATGTCTTTGAACTTTTTCAAACTTAGATACGTGCTTTTTCAAGTGCGGATTCCAAAAGGGGACTTCATATTCAAGCTTTGGCCTCACATAAGTTACATAATTATTTCTGAACATTTCCTTGTCCATGTGCATGAAGGCTACCTTTACATTTGATAAGAAAGCATAAGCTGCGTTTACTATGCCATTTTTATACATTTCTGGAGACAAATCTGCTAGTATATTTACTCCTAGATCTCTCTCATTTTCTGTCTCTTGAAGTTGTACTCCAGCCACCGAGTACTCAAGCTTGGGCCTTCTTGCACTTGTACCCATTCTCATTACCTTACATTTCGAAGTACTGAATTTCATTAGCCATTTTTCTGACCACTCATGCAGACTATTTAGATCCTCCTGAAGATCTCTACCATTGTTCCCGTTTCTTACTTTCTTCACAATCTTTGCATCATCTGCAAACATATTCATGAATGAATTTACAGACTCTGGTAGGTCATTTACATATACAAGGAACAAAAGTGGCCCTAAAACTGAATCCTGTGGAACTCCACTAGTAACTCTTCTCCATTCAGACACTGAGTGTCTTACTCTAACCATCTGTTCCCTTCCTTCTAAGTAAGTTTTTATCCATTCCAAGACATTTCCACCTATTCTAGCCATTGATTGCAACTTCCTAATAAGTCTCCCATGTGGAACAGTGTCAAATGCTTTCTGGAAGTCTAGGAATATGCAATCTGCCCAGCCCTCTCTTTCCTGTAAGATTCGGCTTACCTCATAATAAAATTCTAATAAATTTGTTACTGTTGATCTACCTTCTCTGAAGCCATGCTTTCTCACTTACAAAAAGTTGAAGGATTCCAAGTGAAGAGAGATATGTTTCCTTAGTAGTTTCTCCATAACTTTGTAAACTATGCTGGTCAAGGAAACTGGTCTATAGTTTAGAACCATATCCCTCCTTCCCTTTTTGAAGATAGGTATCACGTTTGCTTGTTTCCAGCATCTTGGAATCTTCCCTGACTCCAGTGACTTTTATGATATGATACCTAGTGCCACTGTTACTTAATGGACATCTAACTCCATCAGCGCTTTGCATACCTCTGTGGTTGTAAGGTTGATGTTCTCTAATACCAGCCCGTGAGCTTCTATCTCTGCAATCTGAGGGGGTGGGGTATTTTCTACTGTAAATACTGACTGAAACTCCTTGTTCAATTCTTTGCATATCTCTTCATCCGTCTCAGTGATGCTTCCATCCGCTCTCTTAAGCCTTAAAACCTGTTCTTTTACCTTCAGTTTTCCTCTGATAAAGCTGTGGAAAAGCTTGGGATTTTCTTTAGCCTTCCTGTTGATGTCCCTTTCATAGTCTCTCTGTGCCTCTCTTCTTTTACTTAAGTAATCATTTCTTGCTCTTTTGTAGGTTTGCCAGGAATTTATGTTTTTTCTCCTACTATACCTTTTCCAGCATTTGTCTCTCCACTCCTTAGCTCTTTTACACTCATTATCAAACCATTTCTCTTTGGCATGAATTAAACCTACTCTGGTGACAGGTATGCAGCAATCTACTATCTTCCCATATTTCTCACAAAAGATGTCATACATTTATTGTACAGATTTGTTGTAAAATAAGGTTCTCCAGTCAATAGCTGCAAAAGGCTCATTCATTTTTATGTAATCTCTTTCGGATAGTCCTCATGTCCTCAGTGCCTTTACTTTCAGGCAGAATAGCTTAAATGATATACTCCATCAACAACACACAGTGGTCACTCTTTCCAATTGGTGGTTTATACTCAATATTTCCAATATACAACACGTTATCTGTAAATACTAGATCAAGTAGTGATGGCTCATCCCCACCCCTGGCCCTTGTTGGTTCCATTACATGTTGGTGTAGGAAATTCCCTTGTACGCAATCTAGGAATCTTGCCCCGAATAAGTCCTCACCACTGTCAGGGTCAAGATTTATTCAATCTATCTCTTTATGATTAAAATCTCCCATAATCAAAATCCTACATTTCCTCTACTGTGCCATGTTAACAACTGAGTTTATGACTTCAATAGTACGTATATGACTTTCCTCATAAACTTCTAGCCAATGTTGGTTCCTTGGTGGGTTATATGCAACAGTTATTATAATGCTCTCTGACACAGTATTTATGCAAGTAACAAGAAATTCCTTGAACTCACTTTCTATAGAAAAGTTTATTTCTTTAACCTGAATCCTTTCACAAGTGAACAGTGCTATCCCTCCACCAGTCCTCTCAGATCTTTCAACCCTTAATTTTCTGAAGCCCTTAGGAAAAACTGTGACACTGTTTATGTCCTCACTCAACTTAGTCTCTGTGACTGCTACTATGTTTGCCCTACTGTTGTGAACCCTATCTTTTAATTCTACTGCATTACCAGCTAATCCATCAGCAGTTGTGCATCACAATGTTAATGAGGCCCCATCCGCTGATCTTCTGTCATTATCTTCTTTATCTCCCCTTTGTCTGGAAGAACTCTGAAATGAAAATTTTTCTTCTCTTCTTCATTTCTTTCCTCATTTATCCTTCTTGCCTCTTGCAACAAGTTTTTTATCTTTCCCATCTCTTCCTGTGTTCTGTATCATCTAATGAACACTTCTTTACTTTCTTGAAAGTATTTTAGACTTTTTTTCTCATCAATATTTCTCTACATGTTTCTCCTCTCTCAAAGGTTACTTTTGTTGGTCTCTGCTTTCCCTCCCTCGAATATTTGCCTAGTTGGTGAATGTTAACAATAGCCTCAGGACCACAAACTACTCCAAGCTTTCTTATCAGGCCTACAACCCTAGCTTTATTTTCTTCAAGTATCCCCTACCATTTTGGCTCCTTGAATTCGCTTATGCCAGAGATTACCACTGTCTTCTCTTTATCAAGTGCCTGTTTAATCATTGGATTTGCCCTTTCTATCACAACGTCTTTCATTTTTTCAATTACTGTCTCTTTATAGTCAACTGTTTGTATGTTTTCCAGTGCCACCACCTTCACAGCCTCTTTTACTGCCACATTCCCCTTTAGTGCATCAGC
>JAXCGZ010022718.1:0-25000 GCA_037179515.1 Halocaridina rubra | reverse complement strand
AGGAAAACTGAAGGTAAAAAACAGGTTTTAAGGCTAAAGAGAGCGGATGGAAGCATCACTGAGACGGATGAAGAGATCTGCAAAGAATTGAACAAGGAGTTTCAGTCAGTATTTACAGTAGAAAATACCCCACCCCCTCAGATTGCAGTGATAGAAGCTCAAGGGCCGGTATTAGAGAACATCAACCTTACAGCCACAAAGGTATGCAAAGCGCTGATGGATTTAGATGTTCATAAAGCTACAGGTCCTGATGACATATCCCCTCATGTGCTTAAAAAAAGCGCAAACACAATATCAGTGGCACTAAGTATCATATTTAAGGAGTCACTGGAGTCGGGGGAGATTCCAAGATGCTGGAAACAAGCAAATGTGATACCTATCTTCAAAAAGGGAAGGAGGGATACGGCTCTGAACTATAGACCAGTTTCCTTGACCAGCATAGTTTGCAAAGTTATGGAGAAACTACTAAGGAAACATATCTCTCTTCACTTGGAATCCTTCAACTTTTTGTCAGTGAGGCAACATGGCTTCAGAGAAGGTAGATCAACAGTAACAAACTTATTAGAATTTTATGATGAGGTAAGCCGAATCTTACAGGAAAGAGTGGACTGGGCAGATTGCATATTCCTAGACTTCCAGAAAGCGTTTGACACTGTTCCACATGGGAGACTTGTTAGGAATCTGCAATCAATGACTAGAATAGGTGGAAATGTTTTGGAATGGATAAAATCTTACTTAGAAGGAAGGGAACAGAGGGTTAGAGTAAGACACTCAGTGTCTGAATGGAGAAGAGTTAGTAGTGGAGTTCCACAGGGTTCAGTTTTAGGGCCACTTTTGTTCCTTGTATATGTAAATGACCTACCAGAGTCTGTAAATTCATTCATGAATATGTTTGCAGATGATGCAAAGATTGTGAAGAAAGTAAAAAACGAGAACAATGGTAGAGAACTTCAGGAGGATCTAAATAATCTGCATGAGTGGTCAGAAAAGTCGCTAATGAAATTCAGTACTTCAAAATGTAAGGTAATGAGAATGGGTACAAGTGCAAGAAGGCCCAAGCTTGACTACTCGGTGGCTGGAGTACAACTTCAAGAGACAGAAAATGAGAGAGATCTAGGAGTAAACATACTGGCAGATTTGTCTCCAGAAATACATATAAATGGCATAGTAAGGGCAGCATATGCATTCTTATCAAATGAAAGGGTACCCTTCAGGCACAAGGACAAGGAAATGTTCAGAAATATTTATGTAACCTATGTGAGGCCAAAACTCGAATATGCAGCCCCCTTTTGGAATCCGCACTTGAAAAAGCACATAGCTAAGCTTGAAAAAGTTCAAAGACATGCCACGAAACTGGTGCCAGAAATACACAATCTCAGTTATGATCAGAGGCTGAGGGAATTAGACTTACCATCACTCGAAGCTAGAAGATAGAGGGGGGATATGGTGACAGTCTTTAAATTCCTTCATGGTTATGATAGTGTGGATAGGGATCGATATTTTGATATGGGCTGGCTCTAGAACTAGAGGTCATAGTTTGAAGCTTCGTAAGAAAACTTCTTTGCAGGATGTAAGAAAATACTTTTTCAGTGTAAGAGTAGTTGATAATTGGAATTGGCTAAGCGAGGAGGTAGTTAATGCTATCTCAATCCATAGTTTTAAGGACAGGTATGATAAGTATCACTAAGTATAAAATGGAACCGATCAGGAGAGGGGAAGATACGAGCTTTGGGCTCTTTTCCGTAAACACAATTAGGTAATCACAATTAGGTAATCACATACATGCATACCCATACATATATATATATATATATATATATATATATATATATATATATATATATATATATATATATATATATATATATATATATATATATATATATATACATACACACATGTATACATATATAAACATATGTCGTGAAGTTGATTACCATTCCACCGCGTGTCACCAGTTGTCGTAATGAATTCTTCTCACTACGTTAATATTAGTACCAGACGGGTACAAGGTAAGAATGGACAAGCGGTGGTTCCTTTATCTTAATTTATTCTGGAGTACAACATCTTCGACGCCTCAATGCCCCCCACCCTATGACTATCAAAATCTATGATCTATTCGTGCGCCTGGTACTATTCTGATTAAGTGTCGCTCTCTGACTGCTTCTCTGGCTGCCATGGGGATGCTTGAAATACCCCAAAGGGCAGGGCGTGTCGCTAAATCTACTTCTGCCAATTGCCTTCAGGTTCAAAGAGAGGTCCCTCCTCTTGGGGGATGGGCTATTTCAGTTGGCCTATAGAACGGAAGAGTTCTAGGTCAGTGCGTGGCTATTGGGTATCCCTCCAGGGCATATAGGGTTACTTGTGGTTTTGGGCAGGGCCGCCTTCTGGGTCTTTCCCACACTCTTGAGGCACTTGACGCCGGATGGCTAAGCCCTGGTGCTAAAGCACCTGGGTTCAGCCAGGTGCTAAGCCCTATGGATCCAGCCAGGTGCTAAGCCCTATGGATCCATTGACCGTACCCAAATAAACAACTGGGAGAGTATTCTATTTCACCCTTGACCTCTAGCCTCTCACGTTTCTTTTCACGACTTGCTACAGTTTCAGATTCTGGCTTCAGCTAGACTTCAGTCATGCGACATCCCTCCCAACCAAAACTGAAATATCTTTCATTTCAGTCGAAGCATGGGCTATATTTTGAGAGCTCTTGGATATATCCTAGCTAACATTAGTTTACAATAAAAATGGGGCCGAATTATTTAAGTTATTATCTAAGAATTCCTATTTCTATGAACTCTAAACAATCTTTAGTACAAACATATTCCTATATTTAAAAAATAAAAATAACCATAATCATTAGGATTTCAGTGTGTAACTAATCATTATCAAACATTAATTAAGATCACAAATTAGTTTAGATTATAACGTTACTTTGTCTACTTCTCTCCTTTTTCAAAAGATTTACAAAAGTTGGTTAGTTACAGTAAAAAGATGAATCATGTAGAACATTAGCATGTATGAACATTTAAAATGCGATAGACAATAACATAAATGGTAATTTCTATAAGCAACCTCATCTTATAATTTCTACTCCTATCGTTACTTTGGGGCATTGATTTGTCTTAAAATTAGGGCTTAAAAAACTACTGAAAAAATATTTGTTACGATGTGAAAAGTCAAAAAACATTCATCATTTCAATATGCAATTCCTATTCAGAGACAAACTGATATGAGAACTTAATAAACACAAAGATTAAATCATGATTCAAACAATGATAATGCTAAAGCAAAATGATGATAATATCTAAGCAAAACAATGATATTATTTAGGCAGAAGACAACTTATTATGATTATCGGAAATTGTACAGTTTATCAATGGTACTTATTAAAAAAAAATTATATCTAAAGGAGACTCTGAGTTTTCACTTTAAAATTATCTTAAAACTAGACACAAATTACAAAATTTTAAATTGTCTTTTTGCACAGGGGTCAAAGACGGTGGGGACATTTTCTTTCCCGTTTTCTCAGCTCTAATACGTGGGTTGTTTTTTCAACAACTAATAAGGGATTTTCCATACCCTTCCTTTCTCTCTTCCTGAAGTTTGGACATGTATAGGGATTCCCTTGTCTTTCTGTTTGGATCCCATCAATGCGTTTACGTGGCTTCTAAAGGTATTATTAAGATGTTCTAAAAGACTTTTTGTTTCCCTCCCTTGCTCATGAAATTCGTGCTAGGCGTTATAAAACGGTTTCCAAGTTGACCTCGCCTTTTCACTCCCCCGCCGTCTTCACTGCAGGCCCAGGTTCGTACACTACCACATATTATCTTCTTTCTAAGATAGGCAAGACAAAGAGGAAACGATCGATGCATCTTCCAAACCCCTCCAGCCTGGCTTTTTCGTCCTACCCTCGGGCCGATCTTGACTAAGAACACCCTGTAGGAGACCTGCAACGTCACAGCGATTTCTCTTCAGTACTGCAATCCACACGTACCTTCGAAGCAGACCTCGGGATGAAAATTTGAACCTATGTCACTACTGCAGTTGTAAGAAAGGTTCCCTATGACTTCACAGTACCAACAATGACCATACGTCGGTAATCTGAGGCTATACTGCGCCTCCCCTGCAACTGCAAGTGCTTGCAATCTCTATTCAATGGGCAACAGGGACTTGTTTGAGAGAGAACAAAATCTAAAGGCTTTTAGAACTTGCAGGTCGGGGCTGCCTAGAAATAGGGTGGTAATGGAAGGTATGTGTCTACACAACTAGATTATTATTCCAAGATACTTAGGACTTACCTGAGAAACTGCTACATCACATTTCTATAGGTATCAAAAAGAACAATCATTAAATACTGAGAAAAGCCACTAAAGAAATATTCTTATTAGCAGTGGCTACAATAACATCAAGTATGAATTCAGATAAAAGATACCAATCATCAGGTTACTGCTGATTGCAAAAATAATAATTAGCAAAAGGTCATTGAGAGATAGCAACAATAACAGTCAACATAATAATAACATTACTAATAATCATGATCATAATCAAAATAATAAAAAATGAAATAAATATACTAAATCAGGAACAGCCATATATATACAATGGAGACTGGCATTCAGAAGTAAGAACAGAGTTCTATACTTATATTTCATAGTAATGCTCATTCTAACACAGTCTCTTTTACTATTCAAATTCCTGCTGTCATAATATATGTATATATATAGAGCATAAACGGCAACTTTCGGGCTCCCCAATTTGTCAATGGGAGTTTTGTCTATTCTCCAAACAGTTGCGACATGTGGCAAAAATATTTATGCAAAAGTCGGTACTACCGATGTCTTATCAGTATTTATGCAATAACAGCATGCAACAATTTATCAACTTAAATAAATGTGGGCACAATTATGGCCTAGCTTCGCTGGAATAAAAGAACAAAAAAAGAATCAATGACGGCAACATTCTCGTAGCATCGGAAGAAGCATCTGTTAGTCTCAGAGTAGAGAGTAATAATAATAATAATAATAATAATAAGCCTTTATTTCCAAAGAGAGAGAGAGAGAGAGAGAGAGAGAGAGAGAGAGAGAGAGAGAGAGAGAGAGAGAGAGAGAGAGAGAGAGAGAGAGAGAGAGAGAGATTTTTTCTTCAAAAAAAAAGCATAATTTTTGCTTGTAGGGCAATTCTTTATGACTTAACTTCCTGCCCTACTGTACAAAGGGACAGAGCGCAACTGCAATCATTTTCTAACATCTAGAAAGAAAAAAACAAAAACAAAATAATTTAGTGTACAACTGCAGAAACATCGAAGCATAAATCCATTCCTTTCCGTTTAATATTGCCAAGGACTTTACTGCAATAGCATACACATCCTTGTCTATAATGACAATCCTTTTCTTGCTATGGATCAGAGGGTTGAGTAGAAGCACACACTCTCTATAAGGCAACATTCTCTGAGAAAACTAAGCCAAAGATTAAAATCATATGTGACAATATCTCTACTACTATCAACAAAAGTACAAATATATTTTTCTTAACACACGTCTTAAAAGGACTTAAGTATTATTAATTTTAAATTTAAAACTCAACACACAATCTCGGAGAATCTCAATTATCTTAATTAGATCAATTGTAATCTTAAATTCATGACAATGATAAGGATTAATCATAATTACCTCTAGATACTCTTTTCCAAAACTCTTTAATTATATTATATCCAAGAGGGATTAAGATTTTAAAGATTTCTTCAATACAAAAAGAATTATATATCAAAAACGGGAATTTGGGACAATATAAAAAGTCTGTCTCTGTGTAGGCAATAATAAAAACAAAAAGTATATTTCATTAGCACAGTAAAGAATGCATTTTGCTTAAGTTTCATAATCTCGTAAGGAGTTGTACATGAACAATTAATATAGAAAATATATATATTCTTCTGCTCTCTCAAATACGGGAAACGGCTGTGTAACATTCTTGTTGTCATTTCGTGTCAGCTCACACTCTTTCTTTATGACCAAGCTGAAATAATTTTGATAAACATTATCATGGCTAAAACTCACAAAGTTTTTATTTTATCAGTCTAACATATCTCTTCAGACAAATAATGTATATACTGCAGCTAGCAAAGAATAAAGAATCATCCATAGATTCACGTCCTTTATCACGTAATATCTATCTTGGAACTCTCGGAAATCGAATAATAATCTCATTGGCGGAGTAGGGGACGAAACAAAAATAAAACAAACTTGGCATCTCAACCATATCTGGGCAGGTGGAGAATCATTTTCTCAAAAATATCCCTCAATAGATACTGCAACAGCGCATCACCTCCCATAAATATACTCTGATATGGCATGCAGAAGGACCCGGTGGAGCAGGGGAACAATCCTCGCTGACTCCCTCAATCATGCTTCCTAACGGTGCTTTCCGCGATTTCACCCCCTAGAGCAACCCCCCCATTATACCCCCAGTCATTCATGCTCATGCTCTGCCTTACTCGCTGCATCACATTCAAACTTGCATTCCCTTTCTCTCTGTGAAATTCTCTTCTATTTACAACGTTGGTTTCCCTTCCCTTATCTCTCTGAAGGAGAGTAAAGGTGAAATCTCGGTTGGGCCGTGCGGTCACAAGACTGCCTCACCAGTCCTAGGTCCCATTCCAACGAACAAACAAACATTCTACTCCCTTGAGGCTAAGTTTGGGTGACACTGAAAAACCTTCCTATTCCAGGACAGCACAAATTCCTCAAATTTACTCTTACTTTCACCTGCATAGCATAAAATAAAAAAAACTCATCTCTAACTAATATCACGAAAATTCTTATTCTTCAAAAAAGCATGCCACACACGTATCGTAATATTAATTCCCCATCAAACCAGCATTAAAAGAACGATCTGTCATTTATGTCTTTCTTTCGCTAAAAACATTACTCCCGCGGAGAAAAACAAAAAACAAAAAAGAAAGAACCTTGAAAACAGGTGCAATCTTAACACTCGACTTCTTACGCTTTAAGAAATTAATATAAAAATGATTTTACACGTACATTAATTTTTTTCAATTAAAATCAATACATTCGCGTTCTTAAAATTCAATTTAGGCATTAATACAAATAAATGGAACACACTTCCTATGCAATTTCTTTATATTACTCAAATTATAAAAAAAAATTTAATTTATTACTGCTTATAGCTATTAGTACAAATTATCCATGTTAGTAATGAAATTCTACTTTTATTAACTTATTAGGCGTCACACCCCTCAAAGGCAGGTTGGCTGAGTCAAAGCATAACTACAAGATAAAATGGCGGCGTCCACCGACCTCAATTTCTTTTACTAATTGTCCCATTACTCACTGGATACAGATCACAAGTACTTAGCTATTTTAAGGAGGTGATCCTGAAGAACTTCACGGCAGAAGGCAAGGAAGGAGGGGGTTCTCCTTCTTCTCTCGAGTAAAATCGACGAATCGCCATCTTCTTGGTCGGATCCGGCAACTTATATTTCTTGTAATGGGCATTTTCACTCAATGCCCCGGTCACACTTCGGCTTACTAAGAAATATCTTAGGAATAGTTCCTTAAAAGTTTCATACTCTGTTTGACCACACGTCACTTCTCATCCGCAGACCCAAGTATTTCAGGAAGTCGGCCGCGGGAATTATGGACGGACATCTGAGGTCTTTTACATTTGCGCTGTCGAGGTATAAAGGTGAATTTTTGACTCGAGTCGCCTTTACAACCAGGGCACGGGGTGGGGGCTTGTCCTGCTGCGTTCCCTGTGTCACCACGGGGCTCGGAACGGCAGGCTGTTCGTCGATGTTTGAGGCGTCGGTTTCTCTGTCGGCGTTGACCAAGTTCCTTCTCGACGGAGCGGCGTCGGTAGGAGTTTGTAGGCGCCGCACGTGCTCCTCCAGTTCGAGAATTCTCCGGTGTTTTGCCTCGTCACTCATTTCTTGAATTGGGAGATGTTGGATTTCTGCGTTTGCCATTCTTATTTTCTTTTCTTCGCACTGGTTTCTTCTAATATGAGAGTCTCTTCATATGTTTTCCAGGCGTCTCATCCCACCGCTGCCACCAGTTGTCGTGAAGTTGATTACCATTCCACCGCATGTCACCAGTTGTGTAATGAATTCTTCTCACTACGTTAATATTAGTACCAGACGGGTACAAGGTAAAAATGGACAAGCGGTGGTTCCTTTATCTTAATTTATTCAGGAGTACAACATCTTCGACGCCTCAATGCCCCCCACCCTATGACTATCAAAATCTATGATCTATTCGTGCGCCTGGTACTATTCTGATTAAGTGTCGCTCTCTGACTGCTTCTCTGGCTGCCATGGGGATGCTTGAAATACCCCAAAGGGCAGGGCGTGTCGCTAAATCTACTTCTGCCAATTGCCTTCAGGTTCAAAGAGAGGTCCCTCCTCTTGGGGGATGGGCTATTTCAGTTGGCCTATAGAACGGAAGAGTTCTAGGTCAGTGCGTGGCTATTGGGTATCCCTCCAGGGCATATAGGGTTACTTGTGGTTTTGGGCAGGGCTGCCTTCTGGTTCTTTCCCACACTCTTGAGGGCACTTGACGCCGGATGGCTAAGCCCTGGTGCTAAAGCACCTGGGTTCAGCCAGGTGCTAAGCCCTATGGATCCAGCCAGGTGCTAAGCCCTATGGATCCATTGACCGTACCCAAATAAACAACTGGGAGAGTATTCTATTTCACCCTTGACCTCTAGCCTCTCATGTTTCTCTTCACGACTTGTTACAGTTTCAGATTCTGGCTTCAGCAAGACTTCAGTCATGTGACACATACATATACACATACATATATATATATACATATATATATATATATATATATATATATATATATATATATATATATATATATATATATATATATATATATATATATATACATATATATATATATACCTAAAAACACATATACACATACATACATATACACATATAAATACATACATACATATATACATATATACAAAAAATATGTACACAGACACACACACACACATATATACATACATATATTTATAAAAATAAAAGCTTGCACATACATACAGATATAGAGGCAAATGAAAATAGTAAAAACCACTTATAGGTGGCTCTATTAGCATGAAATAACAAATGGAAAACTAAAAATGCAACACACAAAAACATATGCATACCCATTAATGCATATCCACACTTACACATGTACAAGCATATACATGCACATAAAAAGATATGCACATATACACCAAAAAACATAAGAACATACAAACATACATATAGAAAAGGAAAAAGATAAAGGAAAACTATACATAGACACAACACGGCTGAACAAAGAGGCTGTCTAATTAATTGAAGGCGGTCTGCCTTGGGGAATTATCTTGGCCAGTGTATGCTTGAGGAGTATCTTGTCTACTGCATCAGGCACCCACTGGCCCTTGAACAAATTGAAATTTTTGGATGTTTCAATGACGGCTGATTCCACTATCTTGCGCTAATATGGACATGAGCTTCTAAACATCATGGTGGCACCATACCAGTTAATAGTATGCCCGTGTTCTCTCATATGAACAAAGATAGCAGAGTTCTCTTGGCTATATCTGACTGATCTTTTGTGTTCGGTAATTCTCTGCTGCAGAGAACGACCTGTCTGCCCAATGTATGCCTTGGGGCAGTTATTGCATCCTATTTTATACACTCCGGCATTGTTCTCTTTTTTAATTTTATTAATATTTACTAACTGGCTTCTCAAGGTTTTGGGATATTTGAATACAAAAGGGGACTCTATGCCTATGTTTTTGTTAATTTCTTCTAAGGCACAATGAAAGGGAACAATTATCTTGTCTCGGTGATTAAACTGCGCTCTCCTTTCAGTGCCATGGTATATACACCTTGCTTTGTGCAATACTTTGTCCAGAAAAGGAATGGGGTAACATAATTTATCTAGCTGATTGTAAATGGTCTTAATTTCTTCCTCCAGATATTGGGGACTACATATTCTAAAAGCTCTTAGGAACAAATTTGAAGCTACACCTAGTTTTATTTTCTCTTCGTGGTTACTGAGGAAATGAATATATGAGGCTGAGTGAGTGGGTTTTCTATATACCCGGAATTTGTAACTCGTTTCATTTCTACTAATTAAGGTATCCAGAAAAGGGATCATATCATTATTTTCCCATTCTACTTTGAATTTTATGGAAGGAACCTGGTTATTAAGTTGCCCTCAAGCCAGGAAAAGACAACTTTATAGATTATATTATAGGGTTTGATAAATTTGCATCCAATAATAATTTTGATAAGAGTAGTATGTGTATTAAGGGTTCAATACTGAACATTTTTGATCAAAATAAAGACAGAGGTTCACTCCCTAAGCGGCTCATTTTAGCTATCCAATCCTTAAAGAAAAGGGATGATATCATTATCCTCAAATCTGACAAAGATGGGAAATTAGTACTATTAGACAAAATTTGTTATGTAAATAAAGCCTCTGAACTCTTAAGTGATGAGGAAACGTACGAGAAGTTGAGCAAAGATCCCCTTCATAATGCCTCTGCACAATTCAACAAATTGGTTCGAGAAATTGCTAGCTGTAAAAGAGATCGAGAATTTTTGGATAAATTTAAAGTTATAAATCACTCCCTCCCTTATTTCTATGGCTTGCCGAAAACCCATAAAGAAAATATTCCCCTACGCCCTATTGTTGCATGCGTTAATTCTTTTTCCTCCAAATTGGCTAAATGGTTAGCAGACACCCTTTCCCCATTCTTAGGCCGTTTTTCTCAAGCTCATCTCAGACACACAGAAGATTTCATCCATAAATTTCGGTCTCTGAGGGTTCCCCTTAACAATATTAAATTGCTTAGTTTAGACGTGGATTCGTTGTTCACAAATGTTCCAGTTGAAAGTGTTCTACTTTTCCTGAAAGAGAAGCTAAGGCCGTACGAAAGTGAATTCCCTATTTCTCTAGAGAAGTTGATTAAATTAATAAGGTTATGTGTGACCAATAATTATTTCACTTTCAATGGGGAATTTTACAAACAAAAATTCGGTTGCAGTATGGGCAGCCCTCTTTCTCCTATACTTGCTAATTTATACATGGAACACTTCGAGACCGAAATTATTAGGGATATCAAGCCACACAACATGATGTGGCTCAGATACGTAGATGATATTCTGACGTACTGGGATGAAGCTTGGGGTAATTTTGATGAGTTCCTTAGACAACTTAATAACCAGGTTCCTTCCATAAAATTCAAAGTAGAATGGGAAAATAATGATATGATCCCTTTTCTGGATACCTTAATTAGTAGAAATGAAACGAGTTACAAATTCCGGGTATATAGAAAACCCACTCACTCAGCCTCATATATTCATTTCCTCAGTAACCACGAAGAGAAAATAAAACTAGGTGTAGCTTCAAATTTGTTCCTAAGAGCTTTTAGAATATGTAGTCCCCAATATCTGGAGGAAGAAATTAAGACCATTTACAATCAGCTAGATAAATTATGTTACCCCATTCCTTTTCTGGACAAAGCCTTGCACAAAGCAAGGTGTATATACCATGGCACTGAAAGGAGAGCGCATTTTAATCACCGAGACAAGATAATTGTTCCCTTTCATTGTGCCTTAGAAGAAATTAACAAAAACATAGGCAAAGAGTCCCCTTTTGTATTCAAATATCCCAAAACCTTGAGAAGCCAGTTAGTAAATATTAATAAAATTAAAAAAGAGAACAGTGCCGGAGTGTATAAAATAGGATGCAATAACTGCCCCAAGGCATACATTGGGCAGACAGGTCGTTCTCTGCAGCAGAGAATTACCGAACACAAAAGATCAGTCAGATATAGCCAAGAGAACTCTGCTATCTTTGTTCATATGAGAGAACACGGGCATACTATTAACTGGTATGGTGCCACCATGATGTTTAGAAGCTCATGTCCATATTAGCGCAAGATAGTGGAATCAGCCGTCATTGAAACATCCAAAAATTTCAATTTGTCCAAGGGCCAGTGGGTGCCTGATGCAGTAGACAAGATACTCCTCAAGCATACACTGGCCAAGATAATTCCCCAAGACAGACCGCCTTCAATTAATTAGACAGCCTCTTTGTTCAGCCGTGTTGTGTCTATGTATAGTTTTCCTTTATCTTTTTCCTTTTCTATATGTATGTTTGTATGTTCTTATGTTTTTTGGTGTATATGCGCATATCTTTTTATGTGCATGTATATGCTTGTACATGTGTAAGTGTGGATATGCATTAATGGGTATGCATATGTTTTTGTGTGTTGCATTTTTAGTTTTCCATTTGTTATTTCATGCTAATAGAGCCACCTATAAGTGGTTTTTACTATTTTCATTTGCCTCTATATCTGTATGTATGTGCAAGCTTTTATTTTTATAAATATATGTATGTATATATGTGTGTGTGTGTGTCTGTGTACATATTTTTTGTATATATGTATATATGTATGTATGTATTTATATGTGTATATGTGTTTTTAGGAATATATATATGTATATATATGTGTATATGTATATATATATATATATATATATATATATATATATATATATATATATATATATATATATATATATATATATATATATATATATATATATGTATGTGTATATGTATGTGTCGCATGACTGAAGTCTTGCTGAAGCCAGAATCTGAAACTGTAACAAGTCGTGAAGAGAAACGTGAGAGGCTAGAGGTCAAGGGTGAAATAGAATACTCTCCCAGTTGTTTATTTGGGTACGGTCAATGGATCCATAGGGCTTAGCACCTGGCTGGATCCATAGGGCTTAGCACCTGGCTGAACCCAGGTGCTTTAGCACCAGGGCTTAGCCATCCGGCGTCAAGTGCCCTCAAGAGTGTGGGAAAGACCCAGAAGGCAGCCCTGCCCAAAACCACAAGTAACCCTATATGCCCTGGAGGGATACCCAATAGCCACGCACTGACCTAGAACTCTTCCGTTCAATAGGCCAACTGAAATAGCCCATCCCCCAAGAGGAGGGACCTCTCTTTGAACCTGAAGGCAATTGGCAGAAGTAGATTTAGCGACACGCCCTGCCCTTTGGGGTATTTCAAGCATCCCCATGGCAGCCAGAGAAGCAGTCAGAGAGCGACACTTAATCAGAATAGTACCAGGCGCACGAATAGATCATAGATTTTGATAGCCATAGGGTGGGGGGCATTGAGGCGTCGAAGATGTTGTACTCCAGAATAAATTAAGATAAAGGAACCACCGCTTGTCCATTTTTACCTTGTACCCGTCTGGTACTAATATTAACGTAGTGAGAAATATTCATTACACAACTGGTGACACGCGGTGGAATGGTAATCAACTTCACGACAACTGGTGGCAGCGGTGGGATGAGACCCTGGAAAACATACGAAGAGACTCTCATATTAGAAGAAACCAGTGCGAAGAAAAGAAAATAAGAATGGCAAACGCAGAAATCCAACATCTCCCAATTCAAGAAATGAGTGACGAGGCAAAACACCAGAGAATTCTCGAACTGGAGGAGCACGTGCGGCGCCTACAAACTCCTACCGACGCCGCTCCGTCGAGAAGGAACTTGGTCAATGCCGACAGAGAAACCGACGCCTCAAACATCGACGAACAGCCTGCCGCTCCGAGCCCCGTGGTGACACAGGGAACGCAGCAGGACAAGCCCCCACCCCGTGCCCTGGTTGTAAAGGCGACTCGAGTCAAAAATTCACCTTTATACCTCGACAGCGCAAATGTAAAAGACCTCAGATGTCCGTCCATAATTCCCGCGGCCGACTTCCTGAAATACTTGGGTCTGCGGATGAGAAGTGACGTGTGGTCAAACAGAGAATATTATGAAACTTTTAGGGAACTATTCCTAAGATATTTCTTAGTAAGCCGAAGTGTGACCGGGGCATTGAGTGAAAATGCCCATTACAAGAAATATAAGTTGCCGGATCCGACCAAGAAGATGGCGATTCGTCGATTTTACTCGAGAGAAGAAGGAGAACCCTCTCCTTCCTTGCCTTCTGCCGTGAAGTTCTTCAGGATCACCTCCTTAAAATAGCTAAGTACTTGTGATCTGTATTCAGTGAGTAATGGGACAATTAGTAAAAGAAATTGAGGTCGGTGGACGCCGCCATTTTATCTTGTAGTTATGCTTTGACTCAGCCAACCCGCCTATGAGGGGTGTGACGCCTAATAAGTTAATAAAAGTAGAATTTCTGTACCCATTACTAACATGGATAATTTGTACTAATAGCTATAAGCAGTAATAAATTAAATTTTTTTTTATAATTTGAGTAATATAAAGAAATTGCATTGGAAGTGTGTTCCATTTACTTGTATTAATGCCTAAATTGAATTTTAAGAATGCGAATGTATTGATTTTAATTGAAAAAAATTAATGTATGTGTAAAATAATTTTTATATTAATTTCTTAAAGCGTAAGAAGTCGAGTGTTAAGATTGCACCTGTTTTCAAGGTTCTTTCTTTTTTGTTTTTTGTTTTTCTCCGCGGGAGTAATGTTTTTAGCGAAAGAAAGACATAAATGACAGATCGTTCTTTTAATGCTGTTTTGATGGGGAATTAATATTACGATACGTGTGTGGCATGCTTTTTTGAAGAATAAGAATTTTCGTGATATTAGTTAGAGATGAGTTTTTTTTATTTTATGCTATGCAGGTGAAAGTAAGAGTAAATTTGAGGAATTTGTGCTGTCCTGGAATAGGGAAGGTTTTTCAGTGTCACCCAAACTTAGCTTCAAGGGAGTAGAATGTTTGTTTGTTCGTTGGAATGGGACCTAGGACTGGTGAGGCAGTCTTGTGACCGCACGGCCCAACCGAGATTTCACCTTTTCTCTCCTTCAGAGAGATAAGGGAAGGGAAACCAACATTGTAAATAGAAGGGAATTTCACAGAGAGAAAGGGAATGCAAGTTTGAATGTGATGCAGCGAGTGAGGCAGAGCATGAGCATGAATGACTGGGGGTATAATGGGGGGGTTGCTCTAGGGGGTGAAATCGCGGAAAGCACCGTTAGGAAGCATGATTGAGGGAGTCAGCGAGGATTGTTCCCCTGCTCCACCGGGTCCTTCTGCATGCCATATCAGAGTATATTTATGGGAGGTGATGCGCTGTTGCAGTATCTATTGAGGGATATTTTTGAGAAATTGATTCTCCACCTGCCCAGATATGGTTGAGATGCCAAGTTTGTTTTATTTTTGTTTCGTCCCCTACTCCGCCAATGAGATTATTATTCGATTTCCGAGAGTTCCAAGATAGATATTACGTGATAAAGGACGTGAATCTATGGATGATTCTTTATTCTTTGCTAGCTGCAGTATATACATTATTTGTCTGAAGAGATATGTTAGACTGATAAAATAAAAACTTTGTGAGTTTTAGCCATGATAATGTTTATCAAAATTATTTCAGCTTGGTCATAAAGAAAGAGTGTGAGCTGACATGAAATGATAACAAGAATGTTACACAGCCGTTTCCCGTATTTGAGAGAGCAGAAGAATATATATATTTTCTATATTAATTGTTCATGTACAACTCCTTACGAGATTATGAAACTTAAGCAAAATGCATTCTTTACTGTGCTAATGAAATATACTTTTTGTTTTTATTATTGCCTACACAGAGACAGACTTTTTATATTGTCCCAAATTCCCGTTTTTGATATATAATTCTTTTTGTATTGAAGAAATCTTTAAAATCTTAATCCCTCTTGGATATAATATAATTAAAGAGTTTTGGAAAAGAGTATCTAGAGATAATTATGATTAATCCTTATCATTGTCATGAATTTAAGATTACAATTGATCTAATTAAGATAATTGAGATTCTCCGAGATTGTGTGTTGAGTTTTAAATTTAAAATTAATAATACTTAAGTCCTTTTAAGACGTGTGTTAAGAAAAATATATTTGTACTTTTGTTGATAGTAGTAGAGATATTGTCACATATGATTTTAATCTTTGGCTTAGTTTTCTCAGAGAATGTTGCCTTATAGAGAGTGTGTGCTTCTATTAAACCCTCTGATCCATAGCAAGAAAAGGATTGTCATTATAGACAAGGATGTGTATGCTATTACAGTAAAGTCCTTGGCAATATTAAACGGAAAGGAATGGATTTATGCTTCGATGTTTCTGCAGTTGTACACTAAATTATTTGTTTTTTGGTTTTTTTCTTTCTAGATGTTAGAAAATGATTGCAGTTGCGCTCTGTCCCTTTGTACAGTAGGGCAGGAAGTTAAGTCATAAAGAATTGCCCTACAAGCGAAAATTATGCTTTTTTTTTGAAGAAAAAAATCTCTCTCTCTCTCTCTCTCTCTCTCTCTCTCTCTCTCTCTCTCTCTCTCTCTCTCTGGAAATGGCTTATTCTTCTTCTTCTTCTCTCTTACTCTCTACTCTGAGACTAACAGATGCTTCTCCCGATGCTACGAGAATGTTGCCGTCATTGATTCTTTTTTTGTTTTTTTATTCCAGCGAAGCTAGGCCATAATTGTGCCCACATTTATTTAAGTTGATAAATTGTTGCATGCTGTTATTGCATAAATACTGATAAGACATCGGTAGTACCGACTTTTGCATAAATATTTTTGCCACATGTCGCAACTGTTTGGAGAATAGACAAAACTCCCATTGACAAATTGGGGAGCCCGAAAGTTGCCGTTTATGCTCTATATATATACATATATTATGACAGCAGGAATTTGAATAGTAAAAGAGACTGTGTTAGAATGAGCATTACTATGAAATATAAGTATAGAACTCTGTTCTTACTTCTGAATGCCAGTCTCCATTGTATATATATGGCTGTTCCTGATTTAGTATATTTATTTCATTTTTTATTATTTTGATTATGATCATGATTATTAGTAATGTTATTATTATGTTGACTGTTATTGTTGCTATCTCTCAATGACCTTTTGCTAATTATTATTTTTGCAATCAGCAGTAACCTGATGATTGGTATCTTTTATCTGAATTCATACTTGATGTTATTGTAGCCACTGCTAATAAGAATACTTCTTTAGTGGCTTTTCTCAGTATTTACTGATTGTTCTTTTTGATACCTATAGAAATGTGATGTAGCAGTTTCTCAGGTAAGTCCTAAGTATCTTGGAATAATAATCTAGTTGTGTAGACACATACCTTCCATTACCACCCTATTTCTAGGCAGCCCCGATCTGCAAGTTCTAAAAGCCTTTAGATTTTGTTCTCTCTCAAACAAGTCCCTGTTGCCCATTGAATAGAGATTGCAAGCACTTGCAGTTGCAGGGGAGGCGCAGTATAGCCTCAGATTACCGACGTATGGTCATTGTTGGTACTGTGAAGTCATAGGGAACCTTTCTTACAACTGCAGTAGTGACATAGGTTCAAATTTTCATCCCGAGGTCTGCTTCGAAGGTACGTGTGGATTGCGGTACTGAAGAGAAATCGCTGTGACGTTGCAGGTCTCCTACAGGGTGTTCTTAGTCAAGATCGGCCCGAGGGTAGGACGAAAAAGCCAGGCTGGAGGGGCTTGGAAGATGCATTGATCGCTTCCTCTTTGTCTTGCCTATCTTAGAAAGAAGATAATATGTGGTAGTGTACGAACCTGGGCCTGCAGTGAAGACGGCGGGGGAGTGAAAAGGCGAGGTCAACTTGGAAACCGTTTTATAACGCCTAGCAAGAATTTCATGAGCAAGGGAGGGAAACAAAAAGTCTTTTAGAACATCTTAATAATACCTTTAGAAGCCACGTAAACGCATTGATGGGATCCAAACAGAAAGAAAAGGGAATCCCTATACATGTCCAAACTTCAGGAAGAGAGAAAGGAAGGGTATGGAAAATCCCTTATTAGTTGTTGAAAAAACAACCCACGTATTAGAACTGAGAAAACGGGAAAGAAAATGTCCCCACCGTCTTTGACCCCTGTGCAAAAAGACAATTTAAAATTTTGTAATTTGTGTCTAGTTTTGAGATAATTTTAAAGTGAAAACTCAGAGTCTCCTTTAGATATAATTTTTTTTGAATAAGTACCATTGATAAACTGTACAATTTCCGATAATCATAATAAGTTGTCTTCTGCCTAAATAATATCATTGTTTTGCTTTGATATTATCATCATTTTGCTTTAGCATTATCATTGTTTGAATCATGATTTAATCTTTGTGTTTATTAAGTTCTCATATCAGTTTGTCTCTGAATAGGAATTGCATATTGAAATGATGAATGTTTTTTGACTTTTCACATCGTAACAAATATTTTGTTTCAGTAGTTTTTTAAGCCCTAATTTTAAGACAAATCAATGCCCCATAGTAACGATAGGAGTAGAAATTATAAGATGAGGTTGCTTATAGAAATTACCATTTATGTTATTGTCTATCGCATTTTAAATGTTCGTACATGCTAATGTTCTACATGATTCATCTTTTTACTGTAACTAACCAACTTTTGTAAATCTTTTAAAAAAGGAGAGAAGTAGACAAAGTAACGTTATGATCTAAACTAATTTGTGATCTTAATTAATGTTTGATAATGATTAGTTACACACTGAAATCCTAATGATTATGGTTATTTTTATTTTTTAAAAATAGGAATATGTTTGTACTAAAGATTGTTTAGAGTTCATAGAAATAGGAATTCTTAGATAATAACTTAAATAATTCGGCCCCATTTTTATTGTAAACTAATGTTAGCTAGGATATATCCAAGAGCTCGCAAAATATAGCCCATGCTTCGACTGAAATAAAAGATATTTCAATTTTGGTTGGGAGGGATGTCGCATGACTGAAGTCTAGCTGAAGCCAGAATCTGAAACTGTAACAAGTCGTGAAGAGAAACGTGAGAGGCTAGAGGTCAAGGGTGAAATAGAATACTCTCCCAGTTGTTTATTTGGGTATGGTCAATGGATCCATAGGGCTTAGCACCTGGCTGGATCCATAGGGCTTAGCACCTGGCTGAACCCAGGTGCTTTAGCACCAGGGCTTAGCCATCCGGCGTCAAGTGCCTCAAGAGTGTGGGAAAGACCCAGAAGGCGGCCCTGCCCAAAACCACAAGTAACCCTATATGCCCTGGAGGGATACCCAATAGCCACGCACTGACCTAGAACTCTTCCGTTCTATAGGCCAACTGAAATAGCCCATCCCCCAAGAGGAGGGACCTCTCTTTGAACCTGAAGGCAATTGGCAGAAGTAGATTTAGCGACACGCCCTGCCCTTTGGGGTATTTCAAGCATCCCCATGGCAGCCAAAGAAGCAGTCAGAGAGCGACACTTAATCAGAATAGTACCAGGCGCACGAATAGATCATAGATTTTGATAGTCATAGGGTGGGGGGCATTGAGGCGTCGAAGATGTTGTACTCCAGAATAAATTAAGATAAAGGAACCACCGCTTGTCCATTCTTACCTTGTACCCGTCTGGTACTAATATTAACGTTGTGAGAAGAATTCATTACACAACTGGTGACACGCGGTGGAATGGTAATCAACTTCACGACAACTGGTGGCAGCGGTGGGATGAGACCCTGGAAAACATACGAAGAGACTCTCACATTAGAAGAAACCAGTGCGAAGAAAAGAAAATAAGAATGGCAAACGCAGAAATCCAACATCTCCCAATTCAAGAAATGAGTGACGAGGCAAAACACCGGAGAATTCTCGAACTGGAGGAGCACGTGCGGCGCCTACAAACTCCTACCGACGCCGCTCCGTTGAGAAGGAACTTGGTCAACGCCGACAGAGAAACCGACGCCTCAAACATCGACGAACAGCCTGCCGCTCCGAGCCCCGTGGTGACACAGGGAACGCAGCAGGACAAGCCCCCACCCTGTGCCCTGGTTGTAAAGGCGACTCGAGTCAAAAATTCACCTTTATACCTCGACAGCACAAATGTAAAAGACCTCAGATGTCCATCCATAATTCCCGCGGCCGACTTCCTGAAATACTTGGGTCTGCGGATGAGAAGTGACGTGTGGTCAAACAGAGAATATTATGAAACTTTTAAGGAACTATTCCTAAGATATTTCTTAGTAAGCCGAAGTGTGACCGGGGCATTGAGTGAAAATGCCCATTGCAAGAAATATAAGTTGCCGGATCCGACCAAGAAGATGGCGATTCGTCGATTTTACTCGAGAGAAGAAGGAGAACCCTCTCCTTCCTTGCCTTCTGCCGTGAAGTTCTTCAGGATCACCTCCTTAAAATAGCTAAGTACTTGTGATCTGTATCCAGTGAGTAATGGGACAGTTAGTAAAAGAAATTGAAGTCGGTGGACGCCGCCATTTTACCTTGTAGTTATGCTTTGACTCAGCCAACCCGCCTATGAGGGGTGTGACGCCTAATAAGTTAATAAAAGTAGAATTTCTGTACCCATTACTAACATGGATAATTTGTACTAATAGCTATAAGCAGTAATAAATTAAATTTTTTTTTATAATTTGAGTAATATAAAGAAATTGCATTGGAAGTGTGTTCCATTTACTTGTATTAATGCCTAAATTGAATTTTAAGAATGCGAATGTATTGATTTTAATTGAAAAAAATTAATGTATGTGTAAAATAATTTTTATATTAATTTCTTAAAGCGTAAGAAGTCGAGTGTTAAGATTGCACCTGTTTTCAAGGTTCTTTCTTTTTTGTTTTTTGTTTTTCTCCGCGGGAGTAATGTTTTTAGCGAAAGAAAGACATAAATGACAGATCGTTCTTTTAATGCTGTTTTGATGGGGAATTAATATTGCGATACGTGTGTGGCATGCTTTTTTGAAGAATAAGAATTTTCGTGATATTAGTTAGAGATGAGTTTTTTTTATTTTATGCTATGCAGGTGAAAGTAAGAGTAAATTTGAGGAATTTGTGCTGTCCTGGAATAGGGAAGGTTTTTCAGTGTCACCCAAACTTAGCTTCAAGGGAGTAGAATGTTTGTTTGTTCGTTGGAATGGGACCTAGGACTGGTGAGGCAGTCTTGTGACCGCACGGCCCAACCGAGATTTCACCTTTACTCTCCTTCAGAGAGATAAGGGAAGGGAAACCAACATTGTAAATAGAAGGGAATTTCACAGAGAGAAAGGGAATGCAAGTTTGAATGTGATGCAGCGAGTGAGGCAGAGCATGAGCATGAATGACTGGGGGTATAATGGGGGGTTTGCTCTAGGGGGTGAAATCGCGGAAAGCACCGTTAGGAAGCATGATTGAGGGAGTCAGCGAGGATTGTTCCCCTGCTCCACTGGGTCCTTCTGCATGCCATATCAGAGTATATTTATGGGAGGTGATGCGCTGTTGCAGTATCTATTGAGGGATATTTTTGAGAAAATGATTCTCCACCTGCCCAGATATGGTTGAGATGCCAAGTTTGTTTTATTTTTGTTTCGTCCCCTACTCCGCCAATGAGATTATTATTCGATTTCCGAGAGTTCCAAGATAGATATTACGTGATAAAGGACGTGAATCTATGGATGATTCTTTATTCTTTGCTAGCTGCAGTATATACATTATTTGTCTGAAGAGATATGTTAGACTGATAAAATAAAAACTTTGTGAGTTTTAGCCATGATAATGTTTATCAAAATTATTTCAGCTTGGTCATAAAGAAAGAGTGTGAGCTGACACGAAATGACAACAAGAATGTTACACAGCCGTTTCCCGTATTTGAGAGAGCAGAAGAATATATATATTTTCTATATTAATTGTTCATGTACAACTCCTTACGAGATTATGAAACTTAAGCAAAATGCATTCTTTACTGTGCTAATGAAATATACTTTTTGTTTTTATTATTGCCTACACAGAGACAGACTTTTTATATTGTCCCAAATTCCCGTTTTTGATATATAATTCTTTTTGTATTGAAGAAATCTTTAAAATCTTAATCCCTCTTGGATATAATATAATTAAAGAGTTTTGGAAAAGAGTATCTAGAGATAATTATGATTAATCCTTATCATTGTCATGAATTTAAGATTACAATTGATCTAATTAAGATAATTGAGATTCTCCGAGATTGTGTGTTGAGTTTTAAATTTAAAATTAATAATACTTAAGTCCTTTTAAGACGTGTGTTAAGAAAAATATATTTGTACTTTGTTGATAGTAGTAGAGATATTGTCACATATGATTTTAATCTTTGGCTTAGTTTTCTCAGAGAATGTTGCCTTATAGAGAGTGTGTGCTTCTATTAAACCCTCTGATCCATAGCAAGAAAAGGATTGTCATTATAGACAAGGATGTGTATGCTATTACAGTAAAGTCCTTGGCAATATTAAACGGAAAGGAATGGATTTATGCTTCGATGTTTCTGCAGTTGTACACTAAATTATTTGTTTTTTGGTTTTTTTCTTTCTAGATGTTAGAAAATGATTGCAGTTGCGCTCTGTCCCTTTGTACAGTAGGGCAGGAAGTTAAGTCATAAAGAATTGCCCTACAAGCGAAAATTATGCTTTTTTTTGAAGAAAAAAATCTCTCTCTCTCTCTCTCTCTCTCTCTCTCTCTCTCTCTCTCTCTCTCTCTCTCTCTCTCTCTCTCTCTCTCTCTCTCTCTCTCTCTACTCTGAGACTAACAGATGCTTCTCCCGATGCTACGAGAATGTTGCCGTCATTGATTCTTTTTTTGTTTTTTTATTCCAGCGAAGCTAGGCCATAATTGTGCCCACATTTATTTAAGTTGATAAATTGTTGCATGCTGTTATTGCATAAATACTGATAAGACATCGGTAGTACCGACTTTTGCATAAATATTTTTGCCACATGTCACAACTGTTTGGAGAATAGACAAAACTCCCATTGACAAATTGGGGAGCCCGAAAGTTGCCGTTTATGCTCTATATATATACATATATTATGACAGCAGGAATTTGAATAGTAAAAGAGACTGTGTTAGAATGAGCATTACTATGAAATATAAGTATAGAACTCTGTTCTTACTTCTGAATGCCAGTCTCCATTGTATATATATGGCTGTTCCTGATTTAGTATATTTATTTCATTTTTTATTATTTTGATTATGATCATGATTATTAGTAATGTTATTATTATGTTGACTGTTATTGTTGCTATCTCTCAATGACCTTTTGCTAATTATTATTTTTGCAATCAGCAGTAACCTGATGATTGGTATCTTTTATCTGAATTCATACTTGATGTTATTGTAGCCACTGCTAATAAGAATACTTCTTTAGTGGCTTTTCTCAGTATTTACTGATTGTTCTTTTTGATACCTATAGAAATGTGATGTAGCAGTTTCTCAGGTAAGTCCTAAGTATCTTGGAATAATAATCTAGTTGTGTAGACACATACCTTCCATTACCACCCTATTTCTAGGCAGCCCCGATCTGCAAGTTCTAAAAGCCTTTAGATTTTGTTCTCTCTCAAACAAGTCCCTGTTGCCCATTGAATAGAGATTGCAAGCACTTGCAGTTGCAGGGGAGGCGCAGTATAGCCTCAGATTACCGACGTATGGTCATTGTTGGTACTGTGAAGTCATAGGGAACCTTTCTTACAACTGCAGTAGTGACATAGGTTCAAATTTTCATCCCGAGGTCTGCTTCGAAGGTACGTGTGGATTGCGGTACTGAAGAGAAATCGCTGTGACGTTGCAGGTCTCCTACAGGGTGTTCTTAGTCAAGATCGGCCCGAGGGTAGGACGAAAAAGCCAGGCTGGAGGGGCTTGGAAGATGCATTGATCGCTTCCTCTTTGTCTTGCCTATCTTAGAAAGAAGATAATATGTGGTAGTGTACGAACCTGGGCCTGCAGTGAAGACGGCGGGGGAGTGAAAAGGCGAGGTCAACTTGGAAACCGTTTTATAACGCCTAGCAAGAATTTCATGAGCAAGGGAGGGAAACAAAAAGTCTTTTAGAACATCTTAATAATACCTTTAGAAGCCACGTAAACGCATTGATGGGATCCAAACAGAAAGAAAAGGGAATCCCTATACATGTCCAAACTTCAGGAAGAGAGAAAGGAAGGGTATGGAAAATCCCTTATTAGTTGTTGAAAAAACAACCCACGTATTAGAACTGAGAAAACGGGAAAGAAAATGTCCCCACCGTCTTTGACCCCTGTGCAAAAAGACAATTTAAAATTTTGTAATTTGTGTCTAGTTTTGAGATAATTTTAAAGTGAAAACTCAGAGTCTCCTTTAGATATAATTTTTTTTGAATAAGTACCATTGATAAACTGTACAATTTCCGATAATCATAATAAGTTGTCTTCTGCCTAAATAATATCATTGTTTTGCTTTGATATTATCATCATTTTGCTTTAGCATTATCATTGTTTGAATCATGATTTAATCTTTGTGTTTATTAAGTTCTCATATCAGTTTGTCTCTGAATAGGAATTGCATATTGAAATGATGAATGTTTTTTGACTTTTCACATCGTAACAAATATTTTGTTTCAGTAGTTTTTTAAGCCCTAATTTTAAGACAAATCAATGCCCCATAGTAACGATAGGAGTAGAAATTATAAGATGAGGTTGCTTATAGAAATTACCATTTATGTTATTGTCTATCGCATTTTAAATGTTCGTACATGCTAATGTTCTACATGATTCATCTTTTTACTGTAACTAACCAACTTTTGTAAATCTTTTAAAAAAGGAGAGAAGTAGACAAAGTAACGTTATGATCTAAACTAATTTGTGATCTTAATTAATGTTTGATAATGATTAGTTACACACTGAAATCCTAATGATTATGGTTATTTTTATTTTTTAAAAATAGGAATATGTTTGTACTAAAGATTGTTTAGAGTTCATAGAAATAGGAATTCTTAGATAATAACTTAAATAATTCGGCCCCATTTTTATTGTAAACTAATGTTAGCTAGGATATATCCAAGAGCTCGCAAAATATAGCCCATGCTTCGACTGAAATAAAAGATATTTCAATTTTGGTTGGGAGGGATGTCGCATGACTGAAGTCTAGCTGAAGCCAGAATCTGAAACTGTAACAAGTCGTGAAGAGAAACGTGAGAGGCTAGAGGTCAAGGGTGAAATAGAATACTCTCCCAGTTGTTTATTTGG
>JAXCGZ010022717.1:162500-164943 GCA_037179515.1 Halocaridina rubra | reverse complement strand
GTTTAGCGCAGAGATTATCTTTTTATAATTCTTAGTATATCACTTTTTAGTTCTTCGTTTTTTAATGTAGAGTATATATATATATATATATATATATATATATATATATATATATATATATATATATATATATATATATATATATAGTTAGATAGATAGATAGATAGATAGATAGAGAGAAAGAGAGAGAGAGAGAGAGAGAGAGAGAGAGAGAGAGAGAGAGAGAGAGAGAGAGAGAGAGAGAGAGATCCAACCTGTCTCTGTCCACCTCCATTCGATTGGAGATTAATAGCGACATATAAAACTGCAGACACACACACACACACACACACACACACACACACACACACACACACACACACACACACACACACACACACACACAGAAAAGTGGCTATTGAAATTCAATACTTCAAAATGTAAGGTAATGAGAATGGGTACAAGTGCAAGAAGGCCCAAGCTTGACTACTCGGTGGCTGGAGTACAACTTCAAGAGACAGAAAATGAGAGAGACCTAGGAGTAAACATACTGGCAGATTTGTCTCCAGAAATACATAGTTTTAAGGACAGGTACGATAAGTATCACTAAGTCTAAAATGGAACCGATCAGGAGACGGGAAGATACGAGCTTTGGGCTCTTTCCCGTAAACACAATTAGGTAATCACAATTAGGTAATCACACACACACACACACACACATGGGAGACTTATTAGGAAGCTGCAATCAATGGCTAGAATAGGTGGAAATGTTTTGGAATGGATAAAAACTTACTTAGAAGGAAGGGAACAGAGGGTTAGAGTAAGACATTCAGTGTCTGAATGGAGAAGAGTTAGTAGTGGAGTTCCACAGGGTTCAGTTTTAGGGCCACTTTTGTTCCATGTATATGTAAATGACCTACCAGAGTGTGTAAATTCATTCATGAATATGTTTGCAGATGATGCAAAGATTGTGAAGAAAGTAAAAAACGAGAACAATGGTAGAGAACTTCAGGAGGATCTAAATAATCTGCATGAGTGGTCAGAAAATTGGCTAATGAAATTCAATACTTCAAAATGTAAGGTCATGAGAATGGGTACAAGTGCAAGAAGGCCCAAGCTTGACTACTCGGTGGCTGGAGTACAACTTCAAGAGACAGAAAATGAGAGAGATCTAGGAGTAAACATACTGGCAGATTTGTCTCCAGAAATACATATAAATGGCATAGTAAGGGCAGCATATGCATTCTTATCAAATGTAAGGGTAGCCTTGAGGCACATGGACAAGGAAATGTTCAGAAATATTTATGTAACCTATGTGAGGCCAAAACTCGAATATGCAGCCCCCATTTGGAATCCACACTTGAAAAAGCACATAGCAGCTTGAAATAGTTCAAAGACATGCCACGAAACTGGTGCCAGAAATACGCAATCTCAGTTATGATGAGAGGCTGAGGGCATTAGACTTTCCATCACTCGAAGCTAGATGATTGAGGGGGGATATGGTGACAGTCTTTAAATTCCTTCATGGTTATGATAGAGTGGATAGGGATCGATATTTTGATATGGCTGGCTCTAGAACTAGAGGTCATAGTGTGACGCTTCGTAAGAAAGCTTCTTTGCAGGATGTAAGGAAATACTTTTTCAGTGTAAGAGTAGTCGATAATTGGAATTGGCTAAGCGAGGAGGTAGTTAGTGCTATCTCAATCCATAGTTTTAAGGACAGGTATGATAAGTATCACTAAGTATAAAATGAAACTGATCAGGAGACGGGAAGATAGGAGCTTTGGGCTCTTTCCCGTAAACACAATTAGGTAATATCTCTCACACACACACACACACACACACACACACACACACACACACATACACACACACACACACACACACATATATATATATATATATATATATATATATATATATATATATATATATATATATATATATATATATATATATATATATATATATATATATATATATATATTATGTAAACCCAGCTTTTAATGCATTTGTAATTTTTGTTTGCTATTAGGCTTTCGCTATCACTTTAAAGTTGTATGAAGCTCTTTTTGAAAATATAATAAAGTAAAGTCAGTGAAAAATTTAATGGCTTTTAGCCCTTAAGAAACCACAAAGGTAAGCCAAGGAAATCGGAAGCCTGATTTTGAAGCAATTTTTATATATTACATATTGACTTAGTCATTTTTACTTATTAAGGCCATGCATTAATGTCTATAAGGTGCTAAGACAAGTTATTGCGGAATATTTGTTCCTGGTGATTATGTATGCTTTGACTCGGCCACCCTCTTCATAAGGGGAATATCGGCCATTGTATATGTATTAGTATAATTGTGAATGAATGATAATGCTTTGAAAGAAAAACATTCAGTATTAACTTTTTTTGTTGCTGGTGGTTATGGCCACCCTGTTGATTCTGGTGGGAGAAATTCGTATTTATGAA
>JAXCGZ010022717.1:140000-155000 GCA_037179515.1 Halocaridina rubra | reverse complement strand
TAATTTAACTAATAAGGGATTTTCCATACCCATTCTTTCTGTTCTCACTAAAGTTTCGATATGTATGGGGATTCTTTCTTTCCCACTTTTCATTTTTAATTTTTTGGGGGTATTTTCATTTCCCCAGCCCCCCAAGAGTTACCATTGCCTAGGACTTGCCATTGCATTCTTCAAATTTCCGCTCCTCCGCATGTCATCTTCGTTGCAGGCCCAGGTTTGTGCACATACCATGAATCCTGTTCTTATCTGGAGACTGGCAAGACAAAAGGGAGGGCGTTGATGCATCATCCAGGTTAACTGGAACCCCTCCCACCCGCTTTCATGCGACTCTTGAGGTGGCCCTTGGTTCTAACCACCTCTCACGCTCCTGCAAGTCTACAGCACCTCTCACTTCAGTAGCTGAAAAATACGCTCACACTGGAGCAGATTCCAAGGACGGAAATTAGAGCCTAATGTTGCTAATACAAATGCAGAAAGAATACATATGACCTCTGCACACAAACAAAGGCCTTTTGTCTTCATCTGGAGGGTATACTTCCTCTCCCTGCATCTGTAGGTGCTTGCAATCTCTCCCATGGGTAAAAGGGACTGGTGTTTGAAAATCAAATTTGAAAATTGCAGGTCGGAGCTCCCTGGAAATAGGGTGGTAATGGAAAGTATGTGTCTACACCATTAGATTATTATTCCAAGATACTTAGGACTTAGCTGAGTAATTGATGCATAACATTACTCTACTATAGATATAAAAAAGAACAATCATTAAATGCTGAGAACAGCCACAAAAGAAATATTTTTATTAGCAGTGACTACAGTAATATCAAGCATGAATTCAAGGTAAAAGATACAAATTATTTGGTTACTGCTGATAGAATTTACTAAAATAACAATTATGCAAAATGCCATGGAGTGATAGCAACACTAACAACTAACATAATAATACCAATACTCCTCAGGAATAGCAGCACATATGCAATTGAGACTGGCATTTTGAAGTAAGAACTTAGTCTTACGCTCATACTACACAACGATGCTCTTTCTAACACTGTCTCCTTTGGCTATTCGAATTCCTGCTGTCATAATATATATATATATATATATATATATATATATATATATATATATATATATATATATATATATATATATATATATATATATATATATATATGGAGCATAAGCATTAAATTTCTGGTTGCCCAATTTGTTACTGGGAGCTTTATCTATTTTCTATATCAGTTGCAATATGTGGCAGAAAAACTCATATAATAATAAGTTCTACTGATATCTTATCAGTATTTATGCAATATCAGCATGCAAATACTTATCAACTGAAATACAACTTGGGCACACTTATCATCTAGCAAATTTGCAAAGAAATCTAAAAAGAATCAATGATCATAATACTCTGTCAACACAGAGAACTAACATTTTTCAATATATCAAGGGTAATAGGATGAGAGAGAGAGAGAGAGAGAGAGAGAGAGAGAGAGAGAGAGAGAGAGAGAGAGAGAGAGAGAGAGAGAGTAATAATAATAATAATAATAATAATAATAATAATAATAATAATAATAATAATAATAATAATAATAATAATAATAATAATAATAAACCTTTATTTCCAATGTACATTGGGTATTTAAATAAAATACATATATATTCCAGATAGACATCTGTGATGTACAATATAGACATACTAAAACAAACAAATCATAAAGATGAGTGTACCATTAAAAATTACAAATAAAATCTTCCTTTAAGAGTAACTTCTTAAGATTACATTTAAAAGTATGCACTGAACCAGCATTTTTTAGTTCACTGGGAAGCTGATGATATAAATGAGGTCCACGAATGTTTATATCTCTTGAGCCAATATCAGTTTTAGACCTTCGTACTAATAAATCTTCCCCTTGACGGGTAGTTAACCCGGTAACTGAGTTTACTGTAGAAAAATTATACAAGCAATCAGGAAGATTGTTTCTTAGTATATTAATAACAAAGGTACATATATCAAAAACATATTTATCTTAAATCTTTATCCATTCTAGATCTTTTAAAACAGGAGAAATGTGCTCGTATTTTCTTACGTTGCCACCAGCCACTCGTGCCGCAAAGTTTTGTAACTTTTGTATTCTTTGTAATTGAGTCTTATTTGTACATCCCCAAACTTTGAAACAGTAATTAATTAAACTCATAGCTAAGGACTGGACAAATATTATACGAGTTGATGTTTCAAATGAGTCTTTTACCCTATTTAGATATATTAGAGTACCCAGTACTTTTTTATAAATTTCATCTATATGCATTTCAAAATTCATGTAACGGTCAAAATAGACACCTAGGTTTTTTACCGAGTTCATTGGCTTAATGATATTACCGTTAAAATTTATATGAAGATTGTCACCAACTTCTGATAATAATTGTCTGGATCCGATAAGAATAGATTGGGTTTTAGTTTCATTAAGTAACAGACCATTTTTTAGAAAATAACGTTTAGCCATATACAAAATTTCTTCTGCTCTACGAATAATATTTTCTAAATCATTAATTTCTCCTTCAATTAAGATTTGAGTATCGTCAGCATATAGAATGACATAACAGTTAGGTAAATATTTTACTAGATCGTTTACATATATTAGAAAAAGTATAGGTCCTAGGATCGATCCCTGAGGAACCCCGAACAATACCTTCTTGCGACTTGAAACTACATCTTTTATTCTGACTGACTGGTAGCGGTTTTTTAAATAGTTCTCGAACCAGCTTGGGTCAGTGTTCATTTTTTTGCATTTTTCTAATAAAATAGTATGGTTAACACTATCAAAAGCTTTAGAAAGATCGAGTAGTAGTAGCAATGATATTTTCTTATTATCTATATTTTTGTATATTTCATCTGATATTTTCAATAAGGCAGTTTCAGTTGATAATTTTGGCCTGAAACCGTGTTGACTTTTTGCAATAAGTTTATTTTTTCAAGAAACTCACTTAACTGATTTGCAACAATCTTTTCAAGTATCTTTGATAAAATTGGTAGTAAAGAGATTGGTCTATAGTTAGAGACGTCGTCAAGATTTCCACTTTTAAAACCAGGAATTACATGGGGATTTTTCCATAAATCTGGGTAAATATTGGTAACTATGGAAGTATTGATTATTACCGTCAGATAAAATGCTATTACAAATAATGAATCTCTAATAAAACGAAAACAAATTCCATCTGATCCATATGCGTTAGAGTCTTTCAGATTTTTTATTACTAAAATTACTGTATTACAATCTACTGTAGTAGGATTAAAGACATCATTACTTCTATTGAATGTACTATGTTCTTCAAAATTAACATTATTATTATTATTACTACCATCATCACTATTATCATTACCATTACTACCACCATCATTATTATTATCATCATTATTACCATTATTATATATTTTCACCATTATCAACATTACTATTATTATTACTACTACCATCATCATTATTACTACCACCATTACTATTATTGTTTTCATTCATTATTTCTTTCTTTGTTTTTTCAAAGTTTTTTTTCCCCACTTCAGCGAAAAAAAATATTAAACTCTTCTGCTTTAGCACTTACATCTACCTCATCGGGTATAATTGATTTATTACTATTTTTATTACAGTTATTGGAAAGCATGGTTTTAGCAATTTTCCATGTATCAGAGATATTGCCTTTAGCGTTTTGAAATTCATTTTTGTAATACTGTTTCTTACTGCTACTTAATAATGAGTTTACTTGTTTCTTTTGCTCTGTATACTTTTCTCTTAAAGGGATATTATCTCTTTGTAGTTTTACTTCATTTTGTAGTTTGTCTCTTTCTTTCATAATGTTTTTTATGTCATCTGTTATCCAAGGAGCGGGGGGACGAAATATTTCTCTTGTCACGAGTGGTGCACATCGATCTATACATGATGATAAGACACTGGTTAAAATTCTTACTTGTATATTTATATTATCGGTATTTAGAATTTCATTTAATTTATGTACTTCATTCATAAGTAAACTACAAAGTAATTCTTGTGAATAATTTCTTAAACATCTGAATGTTTTAAAGATTGGTTGTCTCTTTGGTTTGCGAATATTCAGGGACGTTATAATTTCCTCGTGGTCTGCTATAGGGCTTGGTATTACGTCACACTTAGTTATCATATGTTTGGAATTAGTTATTACTAGATCGATTTGGGAAGCTGAAGTGGGAGTGATTCTAGTTGGTTTATTTATAATCTGTTCTAGATTTAAATTCTTAATAAGTCTACTCATTTTATTTTCTCTTTTTAGTTGATCATCATTAAAATCGCCATATATAAAAACTGGTTTGTTTTTTAAAATTATCTCCTTAAAAACGTCCAAAATATAGCTAAAAGAGGTTACCGGGGCTTTAGGGTGGCGGTACACGCAGCCTATGATAATAGAAGGAAACTTTTTATGTTGGACAGAGATCCATTTATCTTCCACTCCTTCGTGCTTCTCAATTTCAAGATTTAGTTCAGTGGCCTTCAAATAATTTTTAACAAATAAACATACACCTCCACCTCTACCACTGTCATAGCGATAAATATTATATGAAGGAATATTAATAAATGAATTATTAATTGACGGATACAGCCATGATTCGCTAATGCAAAGAACATCAATATTTTCTTGTACAAGCATAAGTTCAATTTCTAGTATATGGGATAACAGAGATTGTGCATTTATATGTACAACAGATAATCTATCATTAGATTTACAAGTAACTTTCACATCGGCACTGCCTTCTTGGCCATGATTCTAATAATAATCATTATTTTTACATAATTTACTCTTATGACCATATTCATGACATAAATTACATTTAACTTTATGATCAAATCTACAGTTAGATTGGCGGTGATTGAACTCACCACAATTATAACATCCATATCTTTGACTTTGCACATAATCATAATCCCTTCTTTCTCTATTTTGTTTGTAAGTATGACTTATCCTAGTGTTGGTATTGCTGTATCGTCCCTGGGAGCCAGTATCACCATGTCTACCACGCGAGAAATTATTATAATCATAATCCCTTCTTTCTCTATTTTGTTTGTTAGTGTGACTTAGCCTAGTGTTTGTATTGCTGTATCGTCCCTGGGAGCCAGTATCACCATGTCTACCACGCAAGAAACTATTTTTGACTCCCGTATTTTGGCCTCTATTTTGATGAAATCTAACTGTATTGCTACCTTTAACATTCATGTTCACTCTATTGTCGCTACCTCCTCTGTCTCTTTTATCATTAGATTTCATCTTATTGTTGCTAGCATTAAACAAATTTGACTTTACTGTTTTCCAATCTTGGCAGATAAAGTCACTTGTACAAACAGAAGAAATAGCATCCAATAGTCTGATTGCTCCAATTCTACTAAGTAAATCATTATCCACATCATCTCGAATTTCGTAACAGTTAATATCAATATCACCAGTTCCAAGTTTGAAAAACTCTGCTGTCTTAATGAATGTAACCCCATTGTTATTACACCATTCATGCAACTGAGTATTATATTGATATATTCTATCAGGCAAACCACTTGTCTTCAAACTTGGGACTAGTTCACAAACCTTGACCTCAATATCTTTGTTTTTCCCCTGAAGTTCCGCGATTACAGTCCCAAGGGTATCAAGAATTGTTTCTAAGGTAGCATCTTCGTCAAGTAGATCTTGTGTTCCGCAGTAGATAACACATTCCTTTGGCAAATGATCAAGTTCCTCAATTATCCAAGATTTTAGTAACTCCAAGTTTGCTTCTGGAAGTGTTCTTATTTCTACATGTTCAAGAAGGTCACTTGATTTTATTTCTTTTAAGCAAGAGTCGCCAATCAATAAGGTATCTCCTTCAAGGGGTGCGTTCGTACGTCTGGCATGGATATTTGTTTCACAGTGGTTTTGTATTGCTTCTTGATTTTGTTTAATGGTTTCCTCTGCCAAAAATAATTTTGTTTTTAGTTCTTGTATTTCCCTCTCCTTTTCTGCTAAAGACTTGTTCATCACGTAAAATTTGTCGTTAGTTTCTCGAACAAATTTTTGAAATATGTGGAACAATTCTGTCGAATCGTAAGTTTCGTTCTCTCTCTCCTGGTTGACATCATGTGACGATGGTGATTCATCAATGCTTCTATAATATGTTATCACTTTATCAATCAAATTTTCTTTAGTTGTCCATATACCAGCAAGGCCCAACTGACTGCAGTGTTTTTGCAATTCGCTTTTTGTATATTTACCAAGAAGTTCTCGTGACGGATTTTTGAAAGTAGCCAGTGGTGGGTTGCTTCTTACCACTCTTTCTTCCGTCGTTTCCTCGAGAGGATTATCGTCTCTGTTTGTGAGATCAAATGATTTATTCATTTTTTCAAATGTATTTAGAAAGGCCTACAAACAATAGTCTCCGTGTTGTTAAATTTACAAATGATAAAAATATATAAAACAAGATGAAAGAAAACGCACCAATCAGTGGTATTTACGTCCTAGGGTCCCAGTGCGCATGCGCAGCTTTTGAAAAATTTGAATAGGAGTCCAGTAGGAAAATTTACTTTTTATAGCATGAAAAACTCTACGAACATACTTAATTTCACATATGAACTGGCACTATCACTGTCTCCACATATTCACAAACACTTACTGGGCACTGTTTTTTCGGTACAGAGTCTTAGATCTTCACAAAGAGAGAGAGAGAGAGAGAGAGAGAGAGAGAGAGAGAGAGAGAGAGAGAGAGAGAGAGAGAGAGAGAGAGAGAGAGAGAGAGAGAGAGAGAGAGAGAGAGAGAGAGAGAGAGAGAGAGTATCTGGAACTAAGGCAATGAGCCAAAACCTTACTGTGACACAATCTGAGAGAGAGAGAGAGGGAGGGAGAGAGAGAAGAGAGAGAGAGAGAGAGAGCGAGAGAGAGAGAGAGAGAGAGAGAGAGAGAGAGAGAGAGAGAGAGAGAGAGAGAGAGAGAGAGAGAGAGAGAGAGAGAGTATCTGGAACTAAGGCAATGAGCCAAAACCTTACTGTGACACAATCTGAGAGAGAGAGAGAGAGAGAGAGAAGAGAGAGAGAGAGAGAGAGAGAGAGAGAGAGAGAGAGAGAGAGAGAGAGAGAGAGGAGAGAGAGAGAGAGAGAGAGAGAGAGAGAGAGAGAGGAGAGAGAGAGAGAGAGAGAGAGAGAGGATTTCCAAAATCAAGGCACTGAGCCAAAACTTAACTGTGGGATAACCTAGAGAAAGAAAGAGAGAATTAGAGAAAGAGAGAGAGAGAGAGAGAGAGAGAATCTGAAACTAATGCAATAAGCCAAAACCTTACTGTGACACAATCTGAGAGAGAGAGAGAGAGTATCTGGAACTAAGGCAATGAGCCAAAGCCTTACTGTGACACAATCTGAGAGGAGAGAGAGAGGAGAGAGGATTTCCAAAATCAAGGCACTGAGCCAAAACTTAACTGTGGGATAACCTAGAGAAAGAAAGAGAGAAATAGATAAAGAGAGAGAGAGAGAGAGAGAATCTGAAACTAAGGCAATGAGTCAAAACCTTACTGTGACACAATCTGGGATATATATATATATATATATATATATATATATATATATATATATATATATATATATATATATATATATATATATTATATATATATATATATATATATATATATATATATATATATATATATATATATATATATATATATATAGAGAGAGAGAGAGAGAGAGAGAGAGAGAGAGAGAGATTATGATCATGAAACTTCTACCTCCCTTTAATGATCAAATGTGGCTATCATGCTAGATTCAGTATTGATAACTACCATCAGTTTTTTTATCCTATTATTACAACACTAAGCAAACTAAAACAAACAAACAAAATACATTGCTTTTGTCATGGTTTACTTGCTTATACTAGTACCCCTCTTTTTAATTAAGACAAAGCTTCTAAATACCAATAATTATAATGAAAAAAAATTTGCAAAAGCATTTTTGGAATTGTAGCAAACATGACCTGGAACTTCAGAATTAAAGTAAAATTTTTATGACGTTTCCCAATTCCAACCTGTTTGTGTCCACCCCCATTCGAATGGGGATTACTTGTGACATGTAGAACGGTGCAATACTTCCTGTTCAAATTAATAGATAGATCATTAACCTGATATCCTCTTGTGGTTCAGTCAAGCTGCTCATTCAACTGCCCTGAACCAGACACGGTTCAGTGACTTCAAACACTATTATGAACGGATCAAAAGGAGTGCCAGAAAATATAGAATAGAATGCCAGTGGGTTATGGAGAAGAAGAAAAAAAGCGTGTGCTCGGGAATTGCGAAGGATTTTGTCTTGGAGATGAAGAACTGAATACAAGTGACTGCATATACGAGCAATTCTATGACTGGAAAAACTTGATTGCTTGATAAGTTTTATGGATATTTACTGCTCATAAAAAAATGAATTTCAGAGGTGGCAAGCATATCTTTGAATGGACCAAAAAAAAAAATAATTCTTATGAAATATGTAGATTATTGTCTTGTTCACATTGTAAGTCTTTGAAAGGCCAAAAGAGAATATGTATTCACATATGGTAATGTGCTTATTTGATTACTGTTAGTCCTGAGTGAGATTTGGAGTTAAATTAAATGTGAAAACGAAACCAAGAGTGTGGTTGGGGGAAACTGTAATATGAACAGAGTGGCATTCAGATAGAACGCGTTCATTCCTAGTATTGCAGATAAAAGCTCTAAGGCTTGTTTGCCTTTTAAGACCTTCTGTGGTGTAGTTGGTAGTGCCTTGACATAGTAATTATATGTCCTAGGTTCAAGTCCCAGTCGAGGTAAAAATAATTAATGTTTTCACATATGGTAATGTAATTATTTGATTATTGTTGCTCCCGAATGAGATTGGGATTTGAATTAACTGTGAACACAAAACCATGAGTGAGGATGGGGAAAACTATAATATGAACAGAGTGGCACTCAGATAGAACGTGTTCATTCCTAGTATAGCAGATAAAAGCTCTAAGGCTTGTTTGCCTTTTAAGACCTTCTGTGGTGTAGTTGGTACTGCCTTGACATAGTAATTATATGTCCTAGGTTCAAGTCCCAGTCGAGGTAAAAATAATTAACGTTTTCACATATGGTAATGTACTTATTTGATTTTTGTTGGTCCTGTGTGAGATTGGGAGTTGAATTAAATGTGAAAACGAAACCAAGAGTATGGTTGGGGGAAACTGTAATATGAACAGAGTGGCATTCAGATAGAATGCGTCCAATCCTAGTATAGCAGATAAAAGCTGGAAGGTTTGCTTCCCTTTTAAGACCTTCTGTGGTGTAGTTGGTAGCGCCTTGACATAGTAATTTTATGTCCTAGGTTCAAGTCCCGGTCGGGGAGAAAATTATATTATATATATATATATATATATATATATATATATATATATATATATATATATATATATATATATATATATATATATATATATAGTCTCCGTGGCAAAATGGTAGCGTTCGCGACTCTGAGGCGGCAGGTCGAGGGTTCGCGCCCAGTCACGGACTGAGGTTAGTAAGGGCATACACTCAGGGTAACGATTACATCTGCCAAAACAAGTTCTTTCGCAAGAAAGCAACCGTCCTAGCCCTTGGTAGAAAATGGAGTTCGTGACATAAAACCGAATCAAATATATATATGTATATATATATATATATATATATATATATATATATATATATATATATATATATATATATATATATATATATATATATATATATATATGTATATATATGATATATATATATATATATATATATATATATATATATATATATATATATATATATATATATATATATATATATATGCATATATATATATATATATATATATATATATATATATATATATTATATATATATATCTATACATACATATATATATATATATATATATATATATATATATATATATATATATATATATATATATATATATATATATATATATATATATATCTATATATATATATATATATATATATATATATATATATATATATAGAGAGAGAGAGAGAGAGAGAGAGAGAGAGAGAGAGAGAGAGAGCAAACTAACAAATAAATATTTATTTCCATCGTTGTACACTGGCTATTTGTGCACAAAATTAAGAGTAACTTATAAGTAGACATGTAATTGACCTAATAAGTAAGAGGATAATATAAACAGTTAAAATTAATGTAGCTTTCCTAGAAAATAATAATACTGTAAAAAAGATTGTTAACAATAATGTTAATAATAAAGTAGTAATAATAACACTCGATACAGGATCGTTATTATCGGCATCATCACCATATTTGTATTCCTTACAATAAGAATAATTAGTTCTTAACTTAGAGAACAGAGAAGACGATATTATTATTATTATTATTATTATTATTATTATTATTATTATTATTATTATTATTATTATTATTATTATTATTATTATTATTATTATTATTATTATTATTATTATTATTATTATTATTATTATTATTATTATATCAGTTTACATAAAGAGAGGTTAGTGTTAAGGGAAATTGCATTAAATTAACAAAAACATAGGCAAAGAGTCTCCTTTTGTATTCAAATATCCCAAAACCTTGAAAAGCCAGCTAGTATATATTAATAGAATTAAAACGAGAACAATGCCGGAGTGTATAAAATAGAATGCAATAACTGCCCCAAGGCATACCTTGGGCAGACAGGTCGTTCTCTGCAGCAGAGAATTACTGAACACCAAAGATCAGTCAGATATGGCCAAGAGAACTCTGCTATCTTTGTTCATATGAGGGAACACGGGCATACTATCAACTGGAATGGTGCCACCATGATGTTTAGAAGCTAATGTCCATATAAGCTCAAGATAGTGGAATCAGCCGTCATTGAAACGTCCAAAAATTACAATTTGTCTAACGGCCAGTGGGTGCCTGATGCAGTAGACAAGATACTCCTCAAGCATACGCTGGCCAAGATACTTCCCCAAGACAGCCGCCTTTATTTACTTAGACAGCCTCTTTGTTCAGCCGTGTCATGTCTATTCATAGTTTTCCTTTAGTCTTTTTCTTATCTATATGTATGTTTGTATGTTCATATGTATTCTGTGTATATGCGTATAATTTCTATATGTATGTATGTTTGTATATGTGTGTATATGCATTTGGGTGCATGCATATGTATGTGTGTATGCATATTTAGTTATGTATTTGTTATTTTATTCAAATAGGGCCTCCTATTTGTTATTTTTATTATTTTCATATGCTTCTATATCTGTATGCATGTGCATGTTTTTTTTGGATATATGTATCTGTATGTGTGATTACCTAATTGTGATTACCTAATTGTGTTTACGGGAAAGAGCCCAAAGCTCGTATCTTCCCGTCTCCTCATCGGTTCCATTTTAGACTTAGAGATACTTATCATACCTGTCCTTAAAACTATGGATTGAGATAGCATTAACTACCTCCTCGCTTAGCCAATTCCAATTATCAACTACTCTTACACTGAAAAAGTATTTCCTTACATCCTGCAAAGAAGTTTTCTTACGAAGCTTCAAACTATGACCTCTAGTTCTAGAGCCAGCCATATCGAAATATCGATCCCTATCCACTCTATCATAACCATGAAGGAATTTAAAGACTGTCACCATATCCCCCCTCACTCTTCTAGCTTCGAGTGATGGCAAGTCTAATTCCCTCAGCCTCTCATCATAACCGAGATTGCGTATTTCTGGCACCAGTTTCGTGGCATGTCTTTGAACTTTGTCAAGCTTAGCTATGTGCTTTTTCAAGTGCGGATTCCAAAAGGGGGCTGCATATTCGAGTTTTGGCCTTACATAGGTTACATAAATATTTCTGAACATTTCCTTGTCCATGTGCCTGAAGGCTACCCTTACATTTGATAAGAATGCATATGCTGCCCTTACTACGCCATTTATATGTATTTCTGGAGACAAATCTGCCAGTATGTTTACTCCTAGATCTCTCTCGTTTTCTGTCTCTTGAAGTTGTACTCCAGCCACCGAGTAGTCAAGCTTGGGCCTTCTTGCACTTGTACCCATTCTCATTACCTTACATTTTGAAGTATTGAATTTCATTAGCCACTTTTCTGACCACTCATGCAGATTATTTAGATCCTCCTGAAGTTCTCTACCATTGTTCTCGTTTTTTACTTTCTTCACAATCTTTGCATCATCTGCAAGCATATTCATGAATGAATTTACACACTCTGGTAGGTCATTTACATATACAAGGAACAAAAGTGGCCCTAAAACTGAACCCTGTGGAACTCCACTACTAACTCTTCTCCATTCAGACACTGAGTGTCTTATTCTAACCCTCTGTTCCCTTCCTTCTAAGTAAGTTTTTATCCATTCTAAAACATTTCCACCTATTCTAGCCATTGATTGCAGATTCCTAATAAGTCTCCCATGCGGAACAGTGTCAAACGCTTTCTGGAAGTCTAGGAATATGCAATCTGCCCAGCCCTCTCTTTCCTGTAAGATTCGGCTTACCTCAGCATAAAATTCTAATAAGTTTGTTACTGTTGATCTACCTTCTCTGAAGCCATGTTGCCTCACTGACAAAAAGTTGAAGGATTCCAAGTGAAGAGAGATATGTTTCCTTAGTAGTTTCTCCATAACTTTGCAAACTATGCTGGTCAAGGAAACTGGTCTATAGTTCAGAGCCGTATCCCTCCTTCTCTTTTTGAAGATAGGTATCACATTTGCTTGTTTCCAGCATCTTGGAATCTCCCCTGACTCCAGTGACTTTTTAAATATGATACTTAGTGCCACTGATATTGAGTTTGCGCATTTTTAAGCACATGAGGGGATATGTCATCAGGACCTGTAGCTCTATGAATATCTAAATCCATCAGCACTTTGCATACCTCTGTGGCTGTAAGGTTAATGTTCTCTAATACCGGCCCTTGAGCTTCTATCACTGCAATCTGAGGGAGTGGGGTATTTTCTACTGTAAATACTGACTGAAACTCCTTGTTCAATTCTTTGCAGATCTCTTCATCCGTCTCAGTGATGCTTCCATCCGCTTTCTTTAGCCTTAAAACCTGTTCTTTTACCTTCAGTTTTCCTCTGATAAAGCTGTGGAAAAGCTTGGGATTTTCTTTAGCCTTCCTGGTGATGTCCCTCTCATAGTCTCTCTCTGCCTCTCTCCTTTTACTTAGGTAATCATTTCTTGCTCTTTTGTAGGTTTGCCTGGCATTTATGTTTTTTCTCCTCCTAGACCTTTTCCAGCATTTGTCTCTCCACTCCTTAGCTCTTTTACACCCATTATCGAACCATTTCTCTCTGGCATGAATTACACCTAATTTGGTGACAGGTATGCAGCAATCTACTATCTTCCCATATTTCACACAAAAGATGTCATACATTTCTTGTACAGATTTGTTGTAAAATAAGGTTCTTCAGTCAATAACTGTAAAAAGCTCATTCATTTTGATGTAATCTCCTTTCGGATAGTTCCTCCTCATGTCCTCAGTGCCTCTACTCTCAGGAAGAATATCTTCAATGATATACTCCATCAACAACACACAGTGGTCACTCTTTCCAATTGGTGGTTCATACTCAATTTTTTCAATATCCAACATATTATCTGTGAACACTAGATCAAGTAGTGATAGCTCATCCCCACCCCTGGCCCTTGTTGGTTCCATTACATGTTGGTGTAGGAAATTCCCTTGTACGCAATCTAGGAATCTTGCCCCGAATGAGTCCTCACCACTGTGTGGGTCAAGATTTATCCAATCTATCTCTTTATGATTAAAGTCTCCCATAATCAAAATCCTACATTTTTTTTCCCGTGCCATGTTAACAACTGAGTTTATGACTTCAATAGTACCTATATGACTTTCCTCATAAACTTCAAGCCTATTTTGGCTCCTTGGTGGGTTGTATACAACAGTTATTATAATGCTCTCTGACCCAGTATTTATGAGAGCAACAAGATATTCCTTGAACTCACTTTCTATAGCCAAGTTTATTTCTTCAACTTGAATCCTTTCACTTATGAGCAGTGCTATCCCTCCACCAGTCCTCTCAGATCTTTCAACCCTTAGTATTCTGAAGCCCTTAGGAAAAACTGTGACACTGTTTATGTCCTCACTCAACTTAGTCTCTGTAATTGCTACTATATCTGCCTTACTGTTGTGAATCCTATCTTTTAATTCTACTGCCTTACCAGCTAATCCATCAGCATTTGTGTATAACAATCTTAATGAGGCCCCATCCCCTGATCTTCTGTCATTATCTTCTTTATCTCCCCTTTGTCTGGAAGAACTCTGAAATGAAAATTTTTCTTCTCTTCTTCATTTCTTTCCTCATTTAACCTTCTTGCCTCTTGCAACAAGTTTTTGATCTTTCCCATCTCTTCCTGTGTTCTTTATCGTCTAATGAACACTTCTTTGAATTCTTGAAGGTCTTTTAGACTTTTTTTTCTCAACAATATTTCCCTACATGTTTCCCCTCTCTCAAAGGTTACTTTTGTTGGTCTCGGCTTTCCTTCCCTCGAATATTTACCTAGTTGGTGTATGTTTACAATATCCTCAGGACCACAAACTACTCCAAGCTTTCTTATCAGGTCTACAACCCTAGCTTTAATTTCTTCAAGTCTCTCCATCCATGTTGGCTCCTGGGATTCGCTTATGCCTGAGATTACCACTGTCTTCTCCTTATCAAGTGCCTGTCTGATGAGTGGGTTTGCCCTTTCCATCACAACGTCTTTCATTTTTTCGATTACTGTCTCTTTATAGTCAACTGTTTGTATGTTTTCCAGTGCCACTACCTTTACAACCTCTTTTACTGCCACATTCCCCTTTAGTGCATCAGCAAAGGAAGTTTTCATGGCATCATTTTCCATATTCAGCTCCTGGAACTTTTCTGAACTGTTCAATGTTTTCCTTAATCTGGACATTCCAAGCAACAATCTCGTCTCTCTCAGAAGAGAGCAGTGATGTAACATCT
>JAXCGZ010022717.1:122500-130000 GCA_037179515.1 Halocaridina rubra | reverse complement strand
AATGAACGCATTCTAACTGAATGCCACTATGTTCATATTTCAGATTCCCCAACCTCACTCGTGGCTTCATTTTAGCATTTAATTCAATTCCCAATCACATTCGGGCCATTAAATAACCAAATAAGCACATTACATATGTGAAAACATGAATCACTTTTTACCACGGCCGGGACTCGAACCTAGGACTAATAATTACTAAGTCAAGGCGCTACCACTACACCACAGAAGGTTTAAAAGGAATCCAACCTTATAGCTTATATCTGCTATACTTAGGAATGAACGCATTCTAACTGAATGCCACTATGTTCATATTACAGATTCCCCAACCTCACTCGTGGCTTCATTTTAGCATTTGATTCAATTCCCAATCTCATTTGGGCCATTAAATAACCAAATAAGCACATTACATATGTAAAAACATGAAAAATTTTTTACCCCGACCGGGACTCGTACCTAGGACTTATAATTACTAAGTCAAGGCGCTACCACTACGCCACAGAAGGTTTAAAAGGAATCCAACATTATAGCTTATATCTGCTATACTTAGGAATGAACACATTCTAACTGAATGCCACTATGTTCATATTACAGATTCCCCAACCTCACTCGTGGCTTCATTTTAGCATTTAATTCAATTCCCAATCTCATTCGGGCTATTAAATAACCAAATAAGCACATTACATATGTGAAAACATGAATCATTTTTTACCCCGACCGGGACTCGAACCTAGGACTTATAATTACTAAGTCAAGGCGCTACCACTACACCACAGAAGGTTTAAAAGGAATCCAACCTTATAGCTTATATCTGCTATACTTAGGAATGAAAGTATTCTATCTGAATGCCACTATGTTCATATTACAGATTCCCCAACCTCACTCGTGGCTTCATTTTAGCATTTAATTTAATTCCCAATCTCATTCGGGCCATTAAATAACCAAATAAGCACATTACATATGTGAAAACATGAATCATTTTTTACCCCGACCGGGACTCGAACGTAGGACTTATAACCTTCTGTGGTGTAGTGGTAGCGCCTTGACTTAGTAATTATAAGTCCTAGGTTCGAGTCCCGGTTGGGGAAAAAAATGATTCATGTTTTCACATATGTAATGTGCTTATTTGGTTATTTAATGGCCCGAATGTAATTGGGAATTGAATTAAATGCTATAATGAAGCCACGAGTGAGGTTGGGGAATCTGTAATATGAACATAGTGGCATTCAGTTAGAATGCGTTCATTCATAAGTATAGCAGATATAAGCTATAAGGTTGGATTCCTTTTAAACCTTCCGTGGTGTAGTGGTAGCGCCTTGACTTAGTAATTATAAGTCCTAGGTACGAGTCCCGGTCGGGGTAAAAAATGATTCATGTTTTCACATATGTAATGTGCATATTTGGTTATTTAATAACCCGAATGAGATTGGGAATTGAATTAAATGCTAAAATGAAGCCACGAGTGAGGTTGGGGAATCTGTAATATGAACATAGTGGCATTCAGTTAGAATGCGTTCATTCCTAAGTATAGCAGATATAAGCTACAAGGTTGGATTCCTTTTAAACCTTCTGTGGTGTAGTGGTAGCGCCTTGACTTAGTAATTATAAGTCCTAGGTTCGAATCCCGGTCGGGGTAAAAAATGATTCATGCTTACACATATGTAATGTGATTATTTGGTTATTTAATGGCCCGAATGAGATTGGGAATTGAATTAAATGCTAAAATGAAGCCACGACTGAGGTTGGGGAATCTTTAATATGAACATTGTGCCATTCAGTTAGAAAGCATTCATTCCTAAGTATAGCAGATATAAGCTATAAGGTTGGATTCTTTTTAAACCTTGTGTGGTGTAGTGGTAGCGCCTTGACTTAGTAATTATAAGCCCTAGGTTCGAGTCCCGGTCGGGGTAAAAAATGATTCATGTTTTCACATATGTAATGTGCTTATTTGGTTATTTAATGGCCCGAATGAGATTGGGAATTGAATTAAATGCTAAAATGAAGCCACGAGTGAGGTTGGGGAATCTGTAATATGAACATAGTGGCATTCAGTTAGAATGCGTTCATTAATAAGTATAGCAGATATAAGCTATAAGGTTGGATTCCTTTTAAACCTTGTGTGGTGTAGTGATAGGGCCTTGACTTTGTAATTATAAGTCCTAGGTTCGAGTCCTAGTCGGGGTAAAAAATTATTCATGTTTTCACATATGTAATGTGCTTATTTGGTTATTTAATGGCCCGAATGAGATTGGGAATTGAATTAAATGCTAAAATGAAGCCACGAGTGAGGTTGGGGAATCTGTAATATGAACATAGTGGCATTCAGTTAGAATGCGTTCATTCCTAAGTATAGCAGATATAAGCTATAAGGTTGAATTCCTTTTAAACCTTCTGTGGTGTAGTGGTAGCGCCTTGACTTAGTAATCATAAGTCCTAGGTTCGAGTCCCGGTCGGGGTAAAAAAATGATTCATGTTTTCACATATGTAATGTGCTTATTTGGTTATTTAATGGCCCGAATGAGATTGGGAATTGAATTAAATGCTAAAATGAAGCCACGAGTGAGGTTGGGGAATCTGTAATATGAACATAGTGGCATTCAGCTAAAATGCGTTCATTCCTAAGTATAGCAGATATAAGCTATAAGGTTGTATTCCTTTTAAACCTTCTGTGGTGTAGTGGTAGCGCTTTGACTTATTAATTATTAGTCCTAGTTTCGAGTCCCGGTCGGGGGAAAAAAAAATGATTCATGTTTTCATATATGTAATGTGCTTATTTGGTTATTTAATGGCTCGAATGAGATTGGGAATTGAATTAAATGCTAAAATGAAGCCACGAGTAAGGTTGGGGAATCTGTAATATGAACATAGTGGCATTCAGTTAGAATGCGTTCATTCCTAAGTATAGCAGATATAAGCTATAAGGTTGGATTACTTTTAAACCTTGTGTGGTGTAGTGGTAGCGTCTTGACTTAGTAATTATAAGTCCTAGGTTCGAGTCCCGGTCGGGGTAAAAAATGATTCATGTTTTCACATATGTAATGTGCTTATTTGGTTATATATATATATATATATATATATATATATATATATATATATATATATATATATATATATATATATATATATATATATGTAGTCGCCGTGGCTCAGTCGGTAGCGTCTCCGACTCTGAGGCGTCAGGTCGAGGGTTCGCGCCCCGTCACGGTCTGAGGATAGCAAAGGCATGCACTCAGCGTAAGGATTACATCTGCCAAAACAAGTCCTTCGCAAGAAGGCAACCGTCCAAGCCCTTGGTTGATAAGGGAGTCCGTGACGTAAAACCGGAACACATATATATATATATATATATATATATATATATATATATATATATATATATATATATATATATATATATATATATATATATATATATATATATATATATATTATATATATATATATATATATATATATATATATATATATATATATATATATATATATATATATATATATATATATATATAAAATATGTATAGATTTTTTCTGCTATTGAAGCTTTGTATTTGTATTCTAATAAGTATTTTTGAAAGACTAGTATTTCAACTTTCATAAGTCTTCAAAATTATTATTATTATTATTATTATTATTATGGTTGCTTCACTACTGCTGAAAGTTTATTTATTCATTTATATATTTGTTTATTTATTTATTTATGTATTTGTTATTGTTTTTATGTATTAATGTATATCTGTTTGTCTTTGTATTTTTTTTTAATTCTTGCAATAATTTATGCTGTGCTTGTTTGGTCATAAAATTTTTTGATAGTTCGTTGTTTTTTTTATTTCTTTATTCATTTATTGATTAATATCATAATTTATTAATATATATTATCATTCAGCTGTTATTTATATGTATATGGCAATATACTTATATATTTATTTACTTATTTTATGCTATTTTATTTATTCGTTTTATCATATAAGTAATATATTCATTATCTATGTATGAATGTATTTACTTTAACAAATAAATTATGCATTTATTTATATATTCATCAATTTATTAAAAATACATTTACAAATTTATTTTATTGTTTATTTATTAACTTATTTAAATTTTTTATTTTCACTCTCACTTCCTTTCATTCCCTTGTTATGTATGTAACTCTTATTTTAACTGTCTGTTTAACCGTTGGGATTTTTTTCTATTATCAAAACCCGACCTCAACCCAGCCAGATGAGGATACTGTTCCATCATTATGCACCAATTTTCACCTCATGGTATACGTACTGAACCTGCTGAGTTCATGAGGGTTAATATCCCTACGTGGGAAGCCACTAACCTCTCCTTCTCATATGCCAAAGGGTTTTGACGTAGAAGAGCTGTGCGAACCTTCTCTAGAGAGTGAAATCGGGATCTCCTGGGACTGAGAAACGAGCGGTTTAGAGAGAGAGAGAGAGAGAGAGAGAGAGAGAGAGAGAGAGAGAGAGAGAGAGAGAGAGAGAGAGAGAGTAAATATTTATGCGCGTATGTTCTTATCACTGCAGTGCCATCTGAACGGCCGCTAGCTCCCTCGTCATTGCCCATAGAGCAAAGTAATCCCCTTATTGTTTTCTTTTTTTGATGTCTGCTACCCCCCAATTAAAGGGGGAAACAGCCAAGGTAGATATATATATATATATATATATATATATATATATATATATATATATATATATATATATATATATATATATATATATATATATATATATATTTATATATATATATTATTGCGTGTATCCTAATGTAATATATCAATGTATGAAGTTATGTGTATGTGCACGTATGCATTTATTGTTATGAGCATCCATGAATGCATGCATGGTTGTTTAAACGAGTTTGTATATACGCATGAATGTATGTTCTATTCACTTGTATGTGAAAGTATGTTTATATGTATATATACATGATTATATGTGATTACCTAATTGTGATTACCTAATTGTGTTTACGGGAAAGAGCCCAAAGCTCGTATCTTCCCGTCTCCTGATCGGTTCCATTTTATACTTAGTGATACTTATCATACCTGTCCTTAAAACTATGGATTGAGATAGCATTAACTACCTCCTCGCTTAGCCAATTCCAGTTATCAACTACTCTTACACTGAAAAAGTATTTCCTTACATCATGCGAAGAAGTTTTCTTACGAAGCTTCAAACTATGACCTCTAGTTCTAGAGCAAGCCATATCAAAATATCGATCCCTATCCACTCTATCATAACCATGAAGGAATTTAAAGACTGTCACCATATCCCCCCTCACCCTTCTAGCTTCGAGTGATGGTAAATCTAATTCCCTCAGCCTCTCATCATAACCGAGATTGCGTATTTCTGGCACCAGTTTCGTGGCATGTCTTTGAACTTTTTCAAGCTTAGCTATGTGCTTTTTCAAGTGCGGATTCCAAAAGGGGGCTGCATATTCGAGTTTTGGCCTCACATAGGTTACATAAATATTTCTGAACATTTCCTTGTCCATGTGCCTGAAGGCCACCCTTACATTTGATAAGAATGCATATGCTGCCCTTACTACGCCATTTATATGTATTTCTGGAGACAAATCTGCCAGTATGTTTACTCCTAGATCTCTCTCATTTTCTGTCTCTTGAAGTTGTACTCCAGCCACCGAGTAGTCAAGCTTGGGCCTTCTTGCACTTGTACCCATTCTCATTACCTTACATTTTGAAGTATTGAATATCATTAGCCACTTTTCTGACCACTCATGCAGATTATTTAGATCCTCCTGAAGTTCTCTCCCATTGTTCTCGTTTTTTACTTTCTTCACAATCTTTGCATCATCTGCAAACATATTCATGAATGAATTTACAGACTCTGGTAGGTCATTTACATATACAAGGAACAAAAGTGGCCCTAAAGCTGAACCCTGTGGAACTCCACTACTAACTCTTCTCCATTCAGACACTGAGTGTCTTACTCTAACCCTCTGTTCCCTTCCTTCTAAGTAAGTTTTTATCCATTCCAAAACATTTCCACCTATTCTAGCCATTGATTGCAGCTTCCTAATAAGTCTCCCATGTGGAACAGTGTCAAACGCTTTCTGGAAGTCTAGGAATATGCAATCTGCCCAGCCCTCTCTTTCCTGTAAGATTTGGCTTACCTCATCATAAAATTCTAATAAGTTTGTTACTGTTGATCTACCTTCTCTGAAGCCATGTTGGCTCACTGACAAAAAGTTATATTTGTCTGCATGTATATATATATATATATATATATATATATATATATATATATATATATATATATATATATTATATATATATATATATTTATATATATATATATATATATGTATATATATATATATATATATATATATATATATATATATATATATATATATATATATATATATGTATATATATATATATGTGTGTGTGTGCATGCGTATATATGTGTATATATTTATGTATATGCATGAGTGTGTATATGTGTATGTATGTATGTATATGTATATGTAGATATATATGCATATATGCATGTATATATATATATATATATATATATATATATATATATATATATATATATATATATATATATATATATATATATATATATATATATATATATATATATATATGCGTGTGTGTGTGTGTGTGTGTGATTACCTAATTGTGTTTACGGGAAAGAGCCCAAAGCTCGTATCTTCCCGTCTCCTCATCGGTTCCATTTTAGACTTAGTGGTACTTATCGTACCTGTCCTTAAAACTATGGATTGAGATAGCATTAACTACCTCCTCGCTTAGCGAATTCCAATTATCAACTACTCTTACACTGAAAAAGTATTTCCTTACATCCTGCAAAGAAGTTTTCTTACGAACCTTCAAACTATGACCTCTAGTTCTAGAGCCAGCCATATCGAAATATCGATCCCTATCCACTCTATCATAACCATGAAGGAATTTAAAGACTGTCACCATATCCCCCCTTACTCTTCTAGCTTCGAGTGATGGCAAGTCTAATTCCCTCAGCCTCTCTTCATAACCGAGATTGCGTATTTCTGGCACCAGTTTCGTGGCATGTCTTTGAACTTTTTCAAGCTTAGCTATGTGCTTTTTCAAGTGCTGATTCCAAAAGGGGGCTGCATATTCGAGTTTTGGCCTCACATAGGTTACATAAATATTTCTGAACATTTCCTTGTCCATGTGCCTGAAGGCTAGCCTTACATTTGATAAGAATGCATATGCTGCCCTTACTACGCCATTTATATGTATTTCTGGAGACAAATCTGCCAGTATGTTTACTCCTAGATCTCTCTCATTTTCTGTGTGTGTGTGTGTGTGTATGTGGGTGTGTGTGTGTGTGTGTGTGTGTGTGTGTGTGTGTGTGTATGTGTATATATGTACATACATGTATGGATATGTGTGTATGTGTGTGTATGTATGTATGTATGTATGTATGTATGTATGTATGTATGTATGTATGTATGTATGTATGTATGTATGTATGTATGTATGTA
>JAXCGZ010022717.1:90000-117500 GCA_037179515.1 Halocaridina rubra | reverse complement strand
ATGCGTTCATTCCTAAGTATAGCAGATATAAGCTATAAGGTTGGATTCCTTTTAAACCTTCTTTGGTGTAGTGGTAGCGCCTTGACTTAGTAATTATAAGTGCTAGGTACGAGTCCCGGTCGGGGTTAAAAATGATTCATGTTTTCACATATGTAATGTGCTTATTTGGTTATTTAATGGCCAGAATTAGATTGGGAATTGAATTAAATGCTAAAATGAAGCCACGAGTGAGGTTGGGGAATCTGTAATATGAACATAGTGGCATTCAGTTAGAATTCGTTCATTCCTAAGTATAGCTGATATAAGCTGTAAGGTTGGATTCCTTTTAAACCTTCTGTGGTGTAGTGGTAGCGCCTTGACTTAGTAATTATAAGTCCTAGGTTCGAGTCCTGGTCGGGGTAAAAAATGATTCATGTTTTCACATATGTAATGTGCATATTTGGTTATTTAATGGCCCGAATGAGATTGGGAATTGAATTAAATGCTAAAATGAAGCCACGATTGAGGTTGGGGAATCTGTAATATGAACATAGTGGCATTCAGTTAGAATGCGTTCATTCCAAAGTATAGCAGATATAAGCTATAAGGTTGGATTCCTTTTAAACCTTCTGTGGTGTAGTGGTAGCGCCTTGACTTAGTAATTATAAGTCCTAGGTTCGGGTCCCGGTCGGGGTAAAAAAATGATTCATGTTTTCACATATGTAATGTGCTTATTTGGTTATTTAATGGCCCGAATGAGATTGGTAATTGAATTAAATGCTAAAATGAAGCCACGAGTGAGGTTGGGGAATCTGTAATATGAACATAGTGGCATTCAGTTAAAATGCGTTCATTCCTAAGTATAGCAGATATAAGCTATAAGGTTGGATTCCTTTTAAACCTTCTGTGGTGTAGTTGGTAGCGCCTTGACTTAGTAATTATTAGTCCTAGTTTCGAGTCCCGGTCGGGGAAAAAAAAATGATTCATGTTTTCATATATGTAATGTGCTTATTTGGTTATTTAATGGCCCGAGTGAGATTGGGAATTGAATTAAATGCTAAAATGAAGCCACGAGTGAGGTTGGGGAATCTGAAATATGAACATAGTGGCATTCAGTTAGAATGCGTTCATTCCTAAGTATAGCAGATATAAGCTATAAGGTTGGATTCCTTTTAAACCTTCTGTGGTGTCGTGGTAGTGCCTTGACTTTGTAATTATAAGTCCTTGGTTCGAGTCCAGGTCGGGGTAAAAAATGATTCATGTTTTCACATATGTAATGCGCTTATTTGGTTATTTAATGGCCCGAATGAGAATGGGAATTGAATTAAATGATAAAATGAAGCCACCAGTGAGGTTAGGGAATCTGTAATATGAACATAGTGGCATTCAGTTAGAATGTGTTCATTCCTAAGTATAGCAGATATAAGCTATAAGGTTGAATTCCTTTTAAACCTTCTGTGGTGTAGTGGTAGCGCCTTGACTTAGTAATTATAAGTCCTAGGTTCAAATTCCAGTCGGGGTAAAAAATGATTCATGTTTTCACAAATGTAATGTGCTTATTTGGTTTTATATATATATATATATATATATATATATATATATATATATATATATATATATATATATATATATATATATATATATATATATATATATATATATAATATGTATATATTTTTTCTGCTATTGAAGCTTCGTATTTGCATTCTAATAAGTATTTTTGAAAGACTAGTATTTCAACTTTCATAAGTCTTCAAAATTATTATTATTATTATTATTATTATTATGGTTGCTTCACTACTGCTGAAAGTTTATTTATTCATTTATATATTTGTTTATTTATTTATTTATGTATTTGTTATTGTTTTTATGTATTAATGTATATCTGTTTGTCTTTGTATTTTTTTTTAATTCTTGCAATAATTTATGCTGTGCTTGTTTGGTCATAAAATTTTTTGATAGTTCGTTGTTTTTTTTATTTCTTTATTCATTTATTGATTAATATCATAATTTATTAATATATATTATCATTCAGCTGTTATTTATATGTATATGGCAATATACTTATATATTTATTTACTTATTTTATGCTATTTTATTTATTCGTTTTATCATATAAGTAATATATTCATTATCTATGTATGAATGTATTTACTTTAACAAATAAATTATGCATTTATTTATATATTCATCAATTTATTAAAAATACATTTACAAATTTATTTTATTGTTTATTTATTAACTTATTTAAATTTTTTATTTTCACTCTCACTTCCTTTCATTCCCTTGTTATGTATGTAACTCTTATTTTAACTGTCTGTTTAACCGTTGGGATTTTTTTCTATTATCAAAACCCGACCTCAACCCAGCCAGATGAGGATACTGTTCCATCATTATACACCAATTTTCACCTCATGGTATACGTACTGAACCTGCTGAGTTCATGAGGGTTAATATCCCTACGTGGGAAGCCACTAACCTCTCCTTCTCATATGCCAAAGGGTTTTGACGTAGAAGAGCTGTGCGAACCTTCTCTAGAGAGTGAAATCGGGATCTGAGGAACGAGCGGTTTAGAGAGAGAGAGAGAGAGAGAGAGAGAGAGAGAGAGAGAGAGAGAGAGAGAGAGAGAGAGAGAGAGAGAGTAAATATTTATGCGCGTATGTTCTTATCACTGCAGTGCCATCTGAACGGTCGCTAGCTCCCTCGTCATTGCCCATAGAGCAAAGGAATCCCCTTATTGTTTTCTTTTTTTGATGTCTGCTACCCCCCAATTAAAGGGGGAAACAGCCAAGGTAGATATATATATATATATATATATATATATATATATATATATATATATATATATATATATATATATATATATATATATATATATATATATATATATATATATATTATTGCGTGTATCCTAATGTAATATATCAATGTATGAAGTTATGTGTATGTGCACGTATGCATTTATTATTATGAGCATCCATGAATGCATGCATGGTTGTTTAAACGAGTTTGTATATACGCATGAATGTATGTTCTATTCACTTGTATGTGAAAGTATGTTTATATGTATATATACATGATTATATGTGATTACCTAATTGTGATTACCTAATTGTGTTTACGGGAAAGAGCCCAAAGCTCGTATCTTCCCGTCTCCTGATCGGTTCCATTTTATACTTAGTGATACTTATCATACCTGTCCTTAAAACTATGGATTGAGATAGCATTAACTACCTCCTCGCTTAGCCAATTCCAATTATCAACTACTCTTACACTGAAAAAGTATATCCTTACATCCTGCAAAGAAGTTTTCTTACGAAGCTTCAAACTATGACCTCTAGTTCTAGAGCCAGCCATATCAAAATATCGATCCCTATCCACTCTATCATAACCATGAAGGAATTTAAAGACTGTCACCATATCCCCCCCACTCTTCTAGCTTCGAGTGATGGTAAGTCTAATTCCCTCAGCCTCTCATCATAACTGAGATTGCGTATTTCTGGCACCAGTTTCGTGGCATGTCTTTGAACTTTTTCAAGCTTAGCTATGTGCTTTTTCAAGTGCGGATTCCAAAAGGGGGCTGCATATTCGAGTTTTGGCCTTACATAGGTTACATAAATATTTCTGAACATTTCCTTTTCCATGTGCCTGAAGGATACCCTTACATTTGATAAGAATGCATATGCTGCCCTTACTATGCCATTTATATGTATTTCTGGAGACAAATCTGCCAGTATGTTTACTCCTAGATCTCTCTCATTTTCTGTCTCTTGAAGTTGTACTCCAGCCACCGAGTAGTCAAGCTTGGGCCTTCTTGCACTTGTACCCATTCTCATTACCTTACATTTTGAAGTATTGAATTTCATTAGCCACTTTTCTGACCACTCATGCAGATTATTTAGATCCTCCTGAAGTTCTCTACCATTGTTCTCGTTTTTTGCTTTCTTCACAATCTTTGCATCATCTGCAAACATATTCATGAATGAATTTACAGACTCTGGTAGGTCATTTACATATACAAGGAACAAAAGTGGCCCTAAAACTGAACCCTGTGGAACTCCACTACTAACTCTTCTCCATTCAGACACTGAGTGTCTTACTCTAACCCTCTGTTCCCTTCCTTCTAAGTAAGTTTTTATCCATTCCAAAACATTTCCACCTATTCTAGCCATTGATTGCAGCTTCCTAATAAGTCTCCCATGTGGAACAGTGTCAAACGCTTTCTGGAAGTCTAGGAATATGCAATCTGCCCAGCCCTCTCTTTCCTGTAAGATTTGGCTTACCTCATCATAAAATTCTAATAAGTTTGTTACTGTTGATCTACCTTCTCTGAAGCCATGTTGCCTCACTGACAAAAAGTTGAAGGATTCCAAGTGAAGAGAGATATGTTTCCTTAGTAGTTTCTCCATAACTTTGCAAACTATGCTGGTCAAGGAAACTGGTCTATAGTTCAAAGCCGTATCCCTCCTTCCCTTTTTGAAGATAGGTATCACATTTGCTTGTTTCCAGCATCTTGGAATCTCCCCCGACTCCAGTGACTCCTTAAATATGATACTTAGTGCCACTGATATTGTGTTTGCGCATATTTTTAGCACATGAGGGGATATGTCGTCGGGACCTGTAGCTTTATGAACATCTAAATCCATCAGCGCTTTGCATACCTCTGTGGCTGTAAGGTTGATGTTCTCTAATACCGGCCCTTGAGCTTTTATCACTGCAATCTGAGGGGGTGGGGTATTTTCTACTGTAAATACTGACTGAAACTCCTTGTTCAATTCTTTGCAGATCTCTTCATCCGTCTCATTGATGCTTCCATCCTCTCTCTTTAGCCTTAAAACCTGTTCTTTTACCTTCAGTTTTCCTCTGATAAAGCTGTGGAAAAGCTTGGGATTTTCTTTAGCCTTCCTGGTGATGTCCCTCTCATAGTCTCTCTCTGCCTCTCTCCTTTTACTTAGGTAGTCATTTCTTGCTCTTTTGTAGGTTTGCCAGGCATTTATGTTTTTTCTCCTCCTATACCTTTTCCAGCATTTGTCTCTCCACTCCTTAGCTCTTTTACACCCATTATCGAACCATTTCTCTCTGGCATGAATTACACCTACTTTGGTGACAGGTATGCAACAATCTACTATCTTCCCATATTTCTCACAAAAGATGTCATACATTTCTTGTACAGATTTGTTGGAAAATAAGGTTCTCCAGTCAATAACTGCAAAAAGCTCATTCATTTTGATGTAATCTCCTTTCGGATAGTTCCTCCTCATGTCCTCAGTGCCTCTACTCTCAGGAAGAATATCTTTAATGATATACTCCATCAAAAACACACAGTGGTCACTCTTTCCAATTGGTGGTTCATACTCAATTTTTTCAATATCCAACACATTATCTGTGAACACTAGATCAAGTAGTGATGGCTCATCCCCACCCCTGGCCCTTGTTGGTTCCATTACATGTTGGTGTAGGAAATTCCCTTGTACGCAATCTAGGAATCTTGCCCTGAATGAGTCCTCACCACTGTGTGGGTCAAGATTTGTCCAATCTATCTCTTTATGATTAAAGTCTCCCATAATCAAAATCCTACATTTTATTTCCCGTGCCATGTTAACAACTGAGTTTATGACTTCAATAGTACCTATATGACTTTCCTCATAAACTTCAAGCCTATTTTGGTTCCTTGGTGGGTTTTATACAACAGTTATTATAATGCTCTCTGACCCAGTATTTATGTGAGCAACAAGAAATTCCTTGAACTCACTTTCTATAGCCAAGTTTATTTCTTCAACTTGAATCCTTTGACTTATGAGTAGTGCTATCCCTCCACCAGTCCTCTCAGATCTTTCAACCCTTAGTATTCTGAAACCCTTAGGAAGAACTGTGACACTGTTTATGTCCTCACTCAACTTAGTCTCTGTAATTGCTACTATATCTGCCTTACTGTTGTGAATCCTATCTTTTAATTCTACTGCCTTACCAGCTAATCCATCAGCATTTGTGTATAACAATCTTAATGAGGCCCCATCCCCTGATCTTCTGTCATTATCTTCTTTATCTCCCCTTTGTCTGGAAGAACTCTGTAATGAAAATTTTTCTTCTCTTCTTCATTTCTGTATGTATGTATGTATGTATGTATGTATGTATGTATGTATGTATGTATGTATGTATGTATGTATGTATGTATGTATGTATGTATGTATGTATGTATGTATGTATGTATGTATGTATGTATGTATGTATGTATGTATGCATGTATGTATGTATGTATGCATGTATGTATGTATGCATGAATGTATGTATGTATGTATGTATGTATGTATGTATGTATGCATGTATGTATCTATCTATCTTTGTATGTATGAATGTATTCATGTATATATGTACGTATGTAAATATATGTAAGTACGCATATATGTATAGATAAAGTCCTTTGTGTTGAGACAGGTTCTATGGCTTGCTGAGGACCTCAACCGGCCAGTTCACAAGGACGTTTTGATAATTAAATTCTGCATCAAAATGCCCTTCCTGTCCTTGAATCACTCTCTCTCTCTCTCTCTCTCTCTCTCTCTCTCTCTCTCTATATATATATATATATATATATATATATATATATATATATATATATATATATATATATATATATATATATATATATATATATATATATATGTATATATATATATATATATATATATATATATATATATATATATATATATATATATATATATATATATATATATATACATATATATATATATATATATATATATATATATATATATATATATATATATATATATATATATATATATATATATATATATATATATATATATATATATATATAAATATATATATATATATATATATATATATATATATATATATATATATATATATATATATATATATATATATATATACATATATATATATATATATATATATATATATATATATATATATATATATATATATATATATATATATATATATATATATATATATATATATGATATCTGTGTCTGTCTGTCTATCTATTCAGTTTATTATCTAAGTCACTTGAGCATTTTTACAATTATCTCTCTCTCTCTCTCTCTCTCTCTCTCTCTCTCTCTCTCTCTCTCTCTCTCTCTCTCTCTCTCTCTCTCTTTCATTTCCTCCTCCTTCCTTCTGTCCATCTTTTCTTTCCTTTGCTTCACTTCCTCTTCCCTCCCTCAATCCTCAATCCATTCCTCTCACCCTCACCCGTCCACCTCCTATCTCTCTCTCTCACTCCTTCCTCCTCCTCCTTTCTTTCCTTGAATATAAGCTGACCCATAACCTGAGGTCATAGCTTGGGTCAACTTCATTCCCACAAGTGACCCTCCATCTCCTTAAGCTCATTATCTCTCCCTCATTTTTAACCCCCTCGTTTTCATACACCCCATTTTCCTCCTCCTCATTTATTTTTTGTTATCATTTTCCATTTCATATTCTTATCATACGTATCCACTTCAATGCAGTATTTATTATATATTTCTTGAGACAAAAACTCACAAAGCCAGATTTTATGGGCTTTGGAATCGCGTAAAAATCCTTCATCCCTCCTCGCAAGCTGTATCGATATACTACATGTCAATTCACATGTCGATTTATTGTGCAATGCATGGATTGCCATTTCGTCGCTTCCCGTACGATTTTGCAAAGATGTTTTTGTCTTCCTGGGAGAGTTTTTCTGGTGAATTGAAAATTGTCAGATTCCTTCCTCCATTTGTCAGTGATCCAACCTTTAATTCGACACAGTTTGTTGCCGTTTCCCTTTCGGATAAAGAAGGTATATAGCTCCTTCCTCCACGGCTTCATGGCAAGCACTACCCAGTATTTGATGATCAACAACGCGAATGGCTTCACTGTCCACCTTTAAAAGCCATAGGGTCCAATCAATCAGCAAGCTATTCCTGGAAAACTATGAAGAACTTAGTTATGAAATAATGAGAGTATAATGAACGACATTCTCCTTTGTATAGTAGCAAATTATTATATACCACTCTATCTATCTATCTATCTATCTATCTATCTATCTATATATATATATATATATATATATATATATATATATATATATATATATATATATATATATATATATATATATATATATATATGTATATATATATATATATATATATATATATATATATATATATATATATATATATATATATATATATATATATATATATATATATATATATACATATATATTTATATATATATATATATATATATATATAGGTTCGAGTCCCGGTCGGGGTAAAAAAATTATTCATGTTTTCACATATGTAATGTGCTTGCTTGGTTATTGTATGACCCAAATGAGATTGGGAATTGAATTAAATGCTAAAATGAAGCCACGAGTGAGGTTGGGGAATCTGTAATATGAACATAGTGGCCTTCACATAGAATGCGTTCATTCCTAAGTATAGCAGATATAAGCTATAAGGTTGGATTCCTTTTATGCCTTCTGTGGTGTGTAGTTGGTAGTGCCTTGACTTAGTAATTATAAGTCCTAGGTTCGAGTCCCGGTCGGGGAAAAAAAATGATTCATGTTTTCACATATGTAATGTGCTTGCTTGGTTATTGTATGACCCGAATGAGATTGGGAATTGAATTAAATGCTAAAATGAAGCCACGAGTGAGGTTGGGGAATCTGTAATATGAACATAGTGGCATTCAGATAGAATGCGTTCATCCCTAAGTATAGCAGATATAAGCTATAAGGTTGGATTCCTTTTATACCTTCTGTGGTGTGTAGTTGGTAGCGCCTTTACTTAGTAATTATATGTCCTAGGTTCGAGTCCCGGTCGGGGTAAAAAAATGATTCATATATATATATATATATATATATATATATATATATATATATATATATGTGTGTGTGTGTGTGTGTGTGTGTGTGTGTGTGTGTGTGTGTGTGTGTGTGATTACCTAATTGCGATTACCTAATTGTGTTTACGGATAAGAGCCCAAAGCTCGTATCTTCCCGTCTCCTCATCTGTTCCATTTTATACTTAGTGATACTTATCATACCTGTCCTTAAAACTATGGATTGAGATAGCATTAACTACCTCCTCGCTTAGTGAATTCCAATTATCAACTACTCTTACACTGAAAAAGTATTTTCTTACATCCTGCAAAGAAGTTTTCTTACGAAGCTTCAAACTATGACCTCTAGTTCTAGAGCCAGCCATAGCAAAATATCGATCCCTATCCACTCTATCATAACCATGAAGGAATTTAAAGACTGTCACCATATCCCCCCTCACTCTTCTAGCTTCGAGTGATGGTAAGTCTAATTCCCTCAGCCTCTCATCATAATTCCCTCAGCCTCTCATCATAATTCCCTCAGCCTCTCTCATGTGTGATTACCTAATTGTGATTACCTAATTGTGTTTACGGGAAAGAGCCCAAAGCTCGTATCTTCCCGTCTCCTGATTGGTTCTATTTTAGACTTAGTGATACTTATCATACCTGTCCTTAAAACTATGGATTGAGATAGCATTAACTACCTCCTCGCTTAGCCAATTCCAATTATCAACTACTCTTACACTGCAAAAGTATTTCCTTACATCCTGCAAAGAAGTTTTCTTACGAAGCTTCAAACTATGACCTCTAGTTCTAGAGCCAGCCATATCAAAATATCGATCCCTATCCTCTCTATCATAACCATGTGTGTGTGTGATTACCTAATTGTGATTATCTAGTTGTGTTTACGGGAAAGAGCCCAAAGCTCGTATCTTCCCGTCTCCTCATCGGTTCCATTTTATACTTAGTGATACTTATCATACCTGTCCTTAAAACTATGGATTGAGATAGCATTAACTACCTCCTGATGACACCAAAGTCGTGAGATTACTATTTCACACAAGTTATAAGTATGGTAGCGTGGTTGGTGAATATAGATCAGCTGCTTCTTTATATGTATTTATTTCTAGCTTACATATATGTACTAAGAGCTCCCATTACTACAGTTCCTGTCACGAATAATTCCAGATTCCCGCCCCCAAGGGGGAGGCTAGCTAAGCTGTGCTGCGTCACGTCTGCTCCTGGCAAGGCCCGGTCTCTAACTGACGCTTTATAGTTTCTCATGGCGGTCTGTCTGGCATCGTGGCATCACTGCCACATTTAGGCATGTCTGAAATGCCTTGTGAAGTTAAAGGCATCTTTAATATGCCTTACGACACTCCCCACCACCAAACTGAAATACCTCGTATTACAGACTGAAACATCAATACTTCTATGAGAGCCTTATAATTTTCTAACTATCATTATTTTACAAAAACGGGGCAGAGCTATCTAAGAAACTGACTAATTAAACTATTACAATCTCATACAATTATCTAAACAGATTACAGTAATACTAAAATTACTATGCAAAAACCTAACAGAGAAATATATATTCTTTATAATAAGCATTGTAATCAAAATCACAAAATCAAACTTACGTATTCATAATTGCAGCATATAGCTAGAAAGCATTGGCAAAATCACTTAAGAACAAAGCTAATAAAGCTATTTCATCAATCAAACAGTACACAATACATTTAGACATGATGTATGAAAATACTTCTAAAACAAAACATTTGTTATGGAGTGAAAAGTTAAAAACATTCACAATTACGATATGCAATTACTATTCAAGGACAAACTGATATAAGAACTTAATGAACACAAAGATTAAATCATGATTCAAACAATGATAATATCTAAGCAAAACAATGATATTATTTAGGCAGAAAACAACTTATTATGATTTGTGCATATTGTACAGTTTATTAATGGTACTTATTCTAAAAAAAAAACTATTTCTAACGGAGACTCTGAGTTTTCACTTTAAAATTATCTTAAAGCTACCAAAAAAAATAAAAAATTATAAATTGCCTTTTCGCACAGTGGTCAAAGGCGGTGGGGACATTTTTTTCCCATTTTTTCGATTCTAATGCGTGGGAGGACATACTTTAACTAACTAATAAGGGATTTTCCATACCCTTCCTTTCTCTCTTCACTAAAGTTAAGACATGTATGGGGATTCTTTCTTTCTGTTTGGATCCCATCAATTCGTTTACATGGCTTCTAAGGTGTTATTAAGATGTTTTAAAAGACTTTTGTTTCCTCTCTCTCTTGCTCATGAAATTCTTGCTAGGCGTTATATAACAGCATCCATGTGTCCTCTCCTTTTCACTCCCCCGCCGTCTTCACTGCAGGCCCAGGTTCGTACACTACCACAAATTCTCTTCCTCCTGAAGACTGGCAAGACAAAAAGGAAGCGATCGATGCATCATCCGAACCCCTCCAGCCTGGCTTTTTCGTCCTACCCCTGGGCCGGTCTTGATTATAACCACCCTTGTAGGAGACCTGCAACGTCACAGCGATATCTCTTCAGTACTGCAATACACACGTACCTTCGAAGCAGACCTCGGGATGAAAATTTGAACCTATGTCACTAATACAGTTGTAAGAAAGGTTCCCTATGACTTCGGGGTACCAACAATGGCCATACTTTGCCTCCCCTGCAACTGCAAGTGCTTGCAATCTCTATTCAATGGGCAACAGGGACTTGTTTGAGAGAGAACAAAATCTAAAGACTTTTAGAACTTGCAGGTCGGGGCTGCCTAGGAATAGGGTGGTAATGGAAGGTATGTGTCTACACCACTAGATTATTATTCCAAGATACTTAGGACTTAGCTGAGAAACTGATACATAACATTACATTACTATAGATATCAAAAGAACGATCATTAAATGCTGAGAAAAGCCACTAAAGAAATATTCTTATTAGCAGTGGCTACAGTAATATCAAGCACGAATTCAGATAAAAGATACAAATCATCAGGTTACTGCTGATTGCATTGCAAAAATAATAATCATCAAAAGGTCATTGATAGATAGCAACAATAACAGTCAACATAATAATAACATTACTAACAATCATGATCATAATAAGAATAATAAAAAATTGAATAAAAATACTAAATCAGGAATAGCAATATATATACAATTGACACTGGCATTCAGAAGTAAGAACAGAGTTCTATACTTATGCTTCATAGTAATGCTCATTCTAGCACAGTCTCTTTTACTATATGAATTCCTGCTGTCATAATATATGTATATATATATATATATATATATATATATATATATATATATATATATATATATATAGATAGATAGATAGATAGATAGATAGATAGATAGAGCATAAACGGCAACTTTTGGGCTCCCCAATTTGTCAATGGGAGTTTTATCTATTTTCTCAACAGTTGCGATATGTGGCACAAATATTTATACTAAAGTCGGTACTACCGATGTCTTGTCAGTATTTATGCAATAACAGCATGCAAAAATTTATCAAATGAAATAAAATGTAGGCACAATTATCGCCTAGCTTTGCTGAAAAAAGAAAACAAACAAAGAATCAATGACGGCAACATCTTCTTAGCATCGGAAGGAGCACATGTCTGTCTCAGAGTAGAGTGAAAGATAGGAGAGAGAGAGAGAGAGAGAGAGAGAGAGAGAGAGAGAGGAGAGAGAGAGAGAGAGAGAGAGAGAGAGAGAGAGAGAGAGAGAGAGAGATAAAATATATTTTTCTTAAAAAAAAACATAATTTTCGCTTGTAGGGCCCTTCTTTATGACTTAACTTCCTGCCCTACTATACAAAGGGACAGAGCGCAACTGCAATCATTTTCTAACATCTAGAAAGAAAAACAAAACAAAAAATAATTTAGTGTACAACTGCAGAAACATCGAAGCATAAATCCATTCCTTTCTGTTTAATAAGAACATAAGAACATAAGAATAGAGGACACTGCAACATGCCTACTGGCACACACGAGGCAGCTCCATTTTTGAATTGTATTTTCAGCATGTCTAACCTATTCTATTCTACTCTACTTATTTATTCTATTTTTCTTTTTATGATTTTTCTAATAAGCACTAACCTATTCATACCCACCCTACCTCTGTCATATGTCTATCTAATCTACATTTGAAGGTGTCTAAGGTTTTGGCATTTACTATCCTACTAGGAAGCTTGTTCCATGCATCAGCTACTCTATTACCAAACCAATTTTTACCAATTTCCCTTCTGAACCTAAATTTATCAAGCTTAAATCCATTATTACGAGTTCTGGTTTGATCATGAATTTTTTAAACTTTATTAATATCTCCCTTGTTAATCCCTTTAAACCATTTATACACTTCAATCTTATCCCCCCTAACTCTTTGCCTCTCTAGAGAATGTAGATTAAGTTTTTTTAATCTGTCCTCATATGGTAGATTTCTGATATTGTGTATCATCTTGGTTATTCTTCGCTGCACTCTCTCCAAGGATTCAATTTCCATTCTATAATAGGGTGACCAGAATTGCACAGCATAATCTAAATGGGGCCTAACTAATGCAAGATAGAGCTGCAAAATAACTTTTTCCGTCCTATTGCTAACGCTTCTTGAGATAAATCCTAAAATTCTGTTTGCTTTATTTCTGACTGCTGTGCATTGCTCTCTTGGCTTAAGACTACTACTCACAAGAACTCCCAAATCCCTTTCACACTGAGAACTCATGATTTCATGGTTATTTAGCTTATAACTAGTATTGTCTTTTATAGTACCCATTTTAACTACTTTACATTTTTCAACATTAAATTCCATTTGCCATTTGTCCGACCATTCAGATAATCTATTTAGATCTTCCTGTAAAGCATGAATGTCTTCTTTTCCATTTATAGTTCTACCTATTTTAGTGTCGTCTGCGAATTTACTTAGGTTACTACTGATATCCGAATCCAGATCATTTAGATATACGATGAATAATAGGGGACCCAGTACCGAGCCTTGTGGTACCCCGCTACTACCCGAGCCCCGCTCTGATTTCTCTCCATTTATGCAAACCCTCTGTTTTCTGTCTTTTAACCATTGTTTGATCCATCTGAGAACAGCTCCTCCTATACCATGAGCTTCCAGCTTTTTAACTAATCTTTTGTGAGGAACTCTATCAAAAGCTTTGCTAAAATCTAGATATATTGTATCATATTCTTTGCCACAATCTACTGCCTCGTAAACTTCTGAATAAAAAGACAGTAAGTTTGTAAGGCACGAAAAACCCTTAAGAAACCCGTGTTGTGAAAGTTTTATCAGTCTGTGTAATTCTAGATGTGCCCTTATTTTATTTGCAATTATGGATTCTAGAATCTTACCCACTGTTGACGTTAAACTTACCGGCCTATAATTATTCTTTTTAACTCGTTCTCCTTTTTTAAATATTGGTACCACATCTGCCAATTTCCACTCCATGGGTACCGATCCTAATTTTATTGAATTATTAAATAATGCAGTTAGTGGACAACTAAGCTCTTCCTTGCATTCCTTTAATATTCTAGCATATATTCCATCAGGTCCCGGAGATTTATGAGCCTTTAATTTATCTATTTCTTTTATTACCTCCTCTCTCGTAATATTTATTGAACTAAGTATATTATCCGGACTGTCTCTGTAAATGGATTCTACTTCCGGAATATTTTCCAAGTTTTCATTAGTAAATACAGATAAGAAATAATCATTTAAACATGTACACATCACTTTATCGTCATCTGTGATATGGCCATTGACTACTTCAATTGGTCCGACTTTTTCCTTAAATTTTGTTTGATAATGTTGATAAAACCCTTTAGGATTTTCTTTAGCTTCTCCTGCTATTCTAACTTCGTATTTTCTTTTCGACTCTCTAACTATCTTTTTAACTTCCCTGTTTAACTGTATATATTGCTGCCTCACCTGATCTTCACCTCTTTTTAGTTTCCTGTATATTCCTCTTTTAATACCTATAAGATTCTTTATTCTATTGTTCATCCATTTAGGGTCATTTTTTCTTGATCTGCAATGTTTCATGGGAATATAGTCTCTCTGACTATTCTTAAGAGTCGTGACAAAATTGTTATATTCCTCATCCAAATTTATATTAACTGACGGACTGCTGTTCTTTCCTGTGAGAGAATTTAATGTATTGATCTTATCTTGTGATAATCCTTGGCATGTGGTACTCAAATTTCGGGGTAATCCGCTACCTGCGACCTGACCTGCTGAATTAACTACCCACATCTGTACCCCAGAAATCCCTTCCCATACCTCATTAGATAATTTAGTTTTTAAGCCCTCAAAATCTCCTGCTCTAAAGTTTGAAACAATATTCTTATTTTCCTTTATAGTTTCCTTGAAAATTATGTTAAATCTGATGGAATCATGGTCACTGTTGCCCAATGGTTCACCAACTTCTAAATTTGTAACCATATTCTCTCTATTACTAAGAACTAAATCTAGTGTATTCACCCCCCCCCCCGTGTTGCTTCAAGTACATGCTGAGAAAGGGAATTGTCTTCTACTACTTCCAAAAACTCCTTAGAGCTACTATCACCTGTTATGGTTTCCCAGTTAATATGTCTAAAATTAAAATCGCCTACAATGCAAACTCTATTTGACCTGGTCACTTTAGAAATTTCATCGTATATAACTTGCGACTTTATATTGTCTAGATCAGGTGGTCTGTAGACTACTCCTACAACTAGACTTTCTATATTATTTTTAATTTCAACCCATAAGGTTTCTGAATTTAGATTTGTCTTAATTCCAGACTTAATGCAGCTTCTGAGGCTATCTTTAATATACATAATTACCCCCTCCCCCTCTTTTATCTGCACTACAATCAGCATTATAAAGTTTATATCCTGTAATTATGTACTCAGCTTTAAGGTGTTTGCTTTCTAAATTAATCCAACTTTCACTAATGCATATTATATCTGGTCTCTCACTATATACTATGGCTCTCAGTTCTATCTTGTTACCTAAACTACGGCTATTTGTATAATATACTTTTAAACTTTCTCTAGCTTTACCCTTCTTGTGGCTATTCTTTTTGTTAATATTTGTTCTATGTAACAAATGGTTCTTATCCTTAGACTCCCAGTTATTTGACCCACTATTTACTGAACCCTTACTGACTAATTTCTCTGCACAAGTATTACTCATTTCATTATTTGTGTCTAACAAATCCCCCCTACCTCTTTGTCTATCATACCAGCCAATACCGAGACACCTGAATTAGAAAGATGCACTCCATCCCTTGCATACATATGCTTACGACTAGTGAAGTGATCCCACCTGTCTATAAAACCTATATTATTCTCCCGACAGAATACTTTCATCCTAGCATTTACTCCTATAGCTCGAGACCACCACTCTGAACTTTGGCTAAGCCTAGGGAGAATACCACACATCACAGGAACTGCACCCCTTTTCCTGATCTTATCCAGGGCTTGTCTATACAACCTAATCAGCTTTTCACTTCTACCATCCTGCACGTCATTTCCCCCAGCTATCAAACAAACAACATCTTTTTTCTCAATCCAGCTATTTATTGACTCACCCACCTTCTTCATACCTGCTCCAGGGAATAAATATTTTCCTCTAACTCTATGCCTGAGTTTCCTGTCTACATATCTGCATAGTGAATCCCCTACAATTACCAAAGAACGAGACTTATCCGGAGGATGGGTTACTCCGACCTTGGGAGACTTACCTAGGCTCTTGACCTGAGAGCTTTTCCCACTTCCATTTCTACGATCGCTAGTACACCTATCTGACTCTATGGGTCCTGAAGAATTACTGCCGCCACTGTCACATTCATCTCTAAGTGAACTAAATGAATTAGCAACTTGTAGTCTAAAAGTATAATTTTTCTTAAGAACCATCTTCGTTGAACCCTTATTCACAACTTTCCAGTCGTCTTCACTGTTCAATTGTCCCTTCCTGGTTAACACCTCTACCTTACCTCTCAGATCCCTGTTCTCCTCAGCTAAGGATCTGACCTCCTGCCTGACTGCGGCCAACTCATTTCTTAAATTAAAAATGAGTTTGCTTGCGTCAGACGAGGACAAATCCCCAGCACAGCCACAAACAGCACCAACAACGACACCACCACCAACACCACTACCACTAACACCACCAGCACAAAGAACACCACCACTCTCCATTGTACTAAGTATGGTCAAGACTAGAGCTACTGGAAGCAAAGGACTTTACTGAAATAGCATACACATCCTTATCTATTATGACAATCTCTTTTTTTGCTATAAATCAGAGGGTTGAGTCGAAGCACACTCTCTCTATAAGGCAACATATCTCTGATAAAATTAAAGCCAAATATTACAGTCATATGTGACAATATTTCTACTACTATCCACAAAAGTACAAATATCTTTTTCTTCACAAACGTCTTAAAAGGACTTAAGTATCATTAGTTTTAAATTTAAAACTCAACATACAATCTCTGAGAATCTCAATTATCTTAATTAGCTCAAATGTAATTATTAATTTCACGACAATGATAGTAATTAACAATAATTATCTCTAGATAATCTTTTTCAAAACTCTTTAATTATAATATATATCAAAGGGATAAAGATATTAAAGGTTTCTTCAATACAAAAAGGACTATATAACAAAAAAGGGTATCTGAAAAAATATAAAAAGTCTGTCTCTGTGTATGCAGTAATGAAAACAAAAAGTATATTTCATTGGCAACATTAAAGAATGCATTTTGCTCAAGTTTCATAATCTCGTAAGAAGTTGTACATGAACAATAAAAACAGAAAACATATATATTCTTCTACTAACTCGAATTTGACTTATTTGAATTACTATACAACAGAATTTCCTCCAGAACAGGGAGAAGTTCAACATATAACTGTTCTGTCTGTTTGCTAATACTTACGCACGGTTGGGTACTTTTATTATTACCCTCCCATTTCATACTTTATCTTTCCAGCTCTTATACTGTCCCAGGTTTGCCTTCAGGGCTGCGGCTGACTAGCTTTTACGGGGGGTGCTCATGTGAGCGCTGTTTTCTCCCCTGTTCCTTTGGCTTCTGGATCAACTTCTGCTCTCTCAAATACGGGAAACGGCTGGGTGACATTCTTGTTGTCATTTCGTGTCAGCTCACACTCTTTTTCTATGACCAAGCTGAAATAATTTTGATAAACATTATCATGGCTAATACTCGCAAAGTTTTATTTTATCAATCTAACATATATCTCCAGACAAATAATGTATATACTGCAGCTAGCAAAAAATAAAGAATCATTCATAGATTCATGTCCTTTATCAAGGAATATGTACCTTGGAGTTCTCGGGAATTGAATAATAATCTCATTGGCAGAGTAGGGGACGAAACAAAAATTAAACAAACTTGGCATCTCAACCATATCTGGGCAGGTGGAGAATCACTTTCTCAAATATATCCCTCAATAGATATTGCAACAGCGCATCACCTCCCATAAATATACTCGGATATGGCATGCAGAAGGACCCGGTGGAGCAGGGGAACAATCCCCGTAGAGACTCCCCAATCATGCTTCCTAACGGTGCTTTCCGCGATTTCACCCCCTAGAGCAACCCCCCATTATACCCCCCAGTCATTCATACTCATTCTCTCTCACATTCGCCACTTTCAAGACACTCATTCTCTTTCTCTCTGCATACTTCCCATCTAGTCATTTTTTTCTATTTACTGCGCATGCGTTTCCCTTCCCCTATCACTCTGAAGGAGTGGGTGGGTGAAATCTTGGTCGGGCCGCGTGGTCATATGACTGCCTCACCAGTCCTAGGTCCCTATCTACCCCCACTAGGGTACATTCTAGCTACACAGAAACTTTCTTTCTTCCATTACTGAGGGCATGAGCTTGTTGGCGGTCTCGAGGCGTATCCCTCACGGCTATTAGACCCTATTATTTCTCCCTTCTAAGATACGTTAGGGTTAACTTAAGAAACCCCCCATACCCCAGCACAGCCCAAATTCTCTCAAGTTTGCTGTTATTTTTGCCTGCATAGCGCGAAATTAAAAAACTCATATCTAATTAATATCATAAAAGTTCTTATTCTTCAAAATGAAATGCCACACACGTATGTTAATATCAATTTCTCCATCATAATGACATTAAAAGAACATCTGTCATTTATGTCTTTCCTTCGCTCAAATAGTACTCCCGCGGAGCAAAAAAAAACTAAAACAAAAAAGAAAGAACCTTGAAAACAGGTGCAAGGATTTTATCACTCGATTTCTTACGCTTTAAGAAATTAATAGAACAATGGTTTTACACGTACTTTAGATATCAAAGATCAGTATAATTACTATATATTTATAATAACGAGGTTGGAAGATCGATGGGTCATTTCCCCATTCCTTTCTTGGAAATCCCACATGTTCTAAGAAAAACCTTAAAAGCGGATTCAAGTATACTTCTCACTATAATTCTTACGCTTAAGAAATTAATATAATGGTGATTTCACGTACATTAAATTTTTCCAATTAAAATCAATACATTCGCGTTCTTAAAATTCAATTTAGGCATTAATACAAATAAATGGAACACCCTTTAAATGCAATTACTGCTTTTATTCTTCAAATTATAACAAAAAATGGAGTTTATTACTGCTTATAGCTATTAGTACAAATTATCCATGTTAGTAATGGGTACAGAAATTCTACTTTTATTAACTTATTGGGAACCACACCCCTTATAGGCGAGTTGGCAGGGTCAACGCATAACTGCAAGATAAAATAGCGGCGTCCACCGACCTCAATTTCTTTTAATAATTGTCCCATTACTCACTGGATACAGATCACAAGTACTTAGCTATTTTAAGGAGATGGTCCTGAAGAACTTCATGGTAGAAGGCGATGAAGGAGGGGGTTCTTCTTTCTTCTGGGCGCGGGAGGTTCCCGCCAAATTCTCCATCTCTCGAGTAAAATCGACGAATCACCATCTTCTTGGTCAGATCCAGCAACTTATACTTCTTGTAATAGGCATTTCCACTCAATGCCCCAGTCACACTTTGGCTCACTGTGACAGTGGCGTCCATGAAGGCGTTCGTTGTACTTTTACTGCTGGGGAGGGCCTTGCCAATACGGGGGCGGGGGAGAGTGGTTCGATCTGGTAATATGATACTGTAGGTGAAGGGGGAGCTCTGACTTTCTCGGCGTCACTCTCTCACTGCTTGTAAGCGTCTAGAAGTTTCTTCACTTGAACTTTTATTCCATAGATGCTGTATATTTTTTCTTCTGTATTTTTAGTTCTTCTTTCTCTTCTTTGAAGTATCGGCGTGGGTTGATCCCGAGCTGTTCACCAAATATGTTGTATGATTATCCCACTTCTTGTCACCAATATGACGTATGGTGGGTTTTATTCCACCTGATGACACCAAAGTCGTGAGATTACTGTTTCACACAAGTTGCAATTATGGTAGCGTGGTTGGTGAATATAGATCAGCTGCTTCTTTATATGTATTTATTTCTAGCTTGCATATATGTACTCAGAGCTCCCATTACTACAGTTCCTGTCACGAATAATTCCAGATTCCTGCCCCCAAGGGGGAGGCTAGCTAAGCTGTGCTGCGTTACGTCTGCTCCTGGCAAGGCCCGGTCTCTAACTGACGCTTTATAGTTTCTTATGGCGGTCTGTGGGTCATCGTGTCATCAATGCCACATTTAGGCATGTCTGAAGTGCCTTGTGAAGTTATAGGCATCTTTAATATGCCTTACGACAGCTTCCCGTCTCCTGATCGGTTCCATTTTATACTTAGTGATGCTTATCATACCCGTCCTTAAAACTATGGATTGAGATAGCATTAACTACCTCCTCGCTTAGCCAATTCCAATTATCAACTACTCTTACACTGAAAAAGTATTTCCTTACATCCTGCAAAGAAGTTTTCTTACGAGCTTCAAACTATGACCTCTAGTTCTAGAGCCAGCCATATCAAAATATCGATCCCTATCCACTCTATCATAACCATGAAAGAATTTAAAGACTGTCACCATATCCCCCCTCACTCTCTAGCTTCGAGTGATGGTAAGTCTAATTCCCTCAGCCTCTCATCATAACTGAGATTGCGTATTTCTGGCACCAGTTTCGCGGCATGTCTTTGAACTTTTTCAAGCTTAGCTATGTGCTTTTTCAAGTGTGGATTCCAAAAGGGGGCTGCATATTCGAGTTTTGGCCTCACATAGGTTACATAAATATTTCTGAACATTTCCTTTTCCATGTGCCTGAAGGCTACCCTTACATTTGATAAGAATGCATATGCTGCCCTTACTATGCCATTTATATGTATTTCTGGAGACAAATCTGCCAGTATGTTTACTCCTAGATCTCTCTCATTTTCTGTCTCTTGAAGTTGTACTCCAGCCACCGAGTAGTCAAGCTTGGGCCTTTTTGCACTTGTACTCATTCTCATTACCTTACATTTTGAAGTATTGAATTTCATTAGCCACTTTTCTGACCACTCATGCAGACTATTTAGATCCTCCTGAAGTTCTCTACCATTGTTCTCATTTTTTACTTTCTTCACAATTTTTGCATCATCTGCAAACATATTCATGAATGAATTTACAGACTCTGGTAGGTCATTTACATATATATGTGTGTGTGTGTGTGATTACCTAATTGTGATTACCTAATTGTGTTTACGGGAGAGAGCCCAAAGCTCGTATCTTCCCGTCTCCTGATCGGTTCCATTTTATACTTAGTGATACTTATCATACCTGTCCTTAAATCTATGTGTGTGATTACCTAATTGTGATTACCTAATTGTGTTTACGGGAAAGAGCCCAAAGCTCGTATCTTCCCGTCTCCTGATCGATTCCATTTTAGACTTAGTGATACTTATCATACCTGTCCTTAAAACTATGGATTGAGATAGCATTAACTACCTCCTCGCTTAGCCAATTCCAATTATCAACTACTCTTACACTGAAAAAGTATTTCCTCACATCCTGCAAAGAAGTTTTCTTACGAAGCTTCAAACTATGACCTCTAGTTCTAGTGCCAGCCATATCAAAATATCGATCCCTATCCACTCTATCATAACCATGAAGGAATTTAAAGACTGTCACCATATCCCCCCTCACTCTTCTAGCTTCGAGTGATGGTAAGTCTAATTCTCTCAGCCTCTCATCATAACTGAGATTGCGTATTTCTGGCACCAGTTTCGTGGCATGTCTTTGAACTTTTTCAAGCTTAGCTATGTGCTTTTTCAAGTGCGGATTCCAAAAGGGGGCTGCATATTCGAGTTTTGGCCTCACATAGGTTACATAAATATTTCTGAACATTTCCTTGTCCATGTGCCTGAAGGCTACCCTTACATTTGATAAGAATGCATATGCTGCCCTTACTATGCCATTTATATGTATTTCTGGAGACAAATCTGCCAGTATGTTTACTCCTAGATCTCTCTCATTTTCTGTCTCTTGAAGTTGTACTCCAGCCACCGAGTAGTCAAGCTTGGGCCTTCTTGCACTTGTACCCATTCTCATTACCTTACATTTTGAAGTATTGAATTTCATTAGCCACTTTTCTGACCACTCATGCAGATTATTTAGATCCTCCTGAAGTTCTCTACCATTGTTCTCGTTTTTTATTTTCTTCACAATCTTTGCATCATCTGCAAATATATTCATGAATGAATTTACAGACTCTGGTAGGTCATTTACATATACAAGGAACAAAAGTGGCCCTAAAACTGAACCCTGTGGAACTCCACTACTAACTCTTCTCCATTCAGACACTGAGTGTCTTACTCTAACCCTCAGTTCCCTTCCTTCTAAGTAAGTTTTTATCCATTCCAAAACATTTCCACCTATTCTAGCCATTGAGTGCAGCTTCCTAATAAGTCTCCCATGTGGAACAGTGTCAAACACTTTCTGGAAGTCTAAGAATATGCAATCTGCCCAGCCCTCTCTTTCCTGTAAGATTTGGCTTACCTCATCATAAAATTCTAATAAGTTTGTTACTGTTGATCTACCTTCTCTGAAGCCATGTTGCCTCACTGACAAAAAGTTGAAGGATTCCAAGTGAAGAGAGATATGTTTCCTTAGTAGTTTCTCCATAACTTTGCAAACTATGCTGGTCAAGGAAACTGGTGTATAGTTCAGAGCTGTATCCCTCCTTCCCTTTTTGAAGATAGGTATCACATTTGCTTGTTTCCAGCATCTTGGAATCTCCCCCGACTCCAGTGACTCCTTAAATATGATACTTAGTGCCACTGATATTGTGTTTGCGCATTTTTTAAGCACATGAGGGGATATGTCATCAGGTCCTGTAGCTTTATGAACATCTAAATCCATCAGCGCTTTGCATACCTCTGTGGCTGTAAGGTTGATGTTCTCTAATACTGGCCCTTGAGCTTCTATCACTGCAATCTGAGGGGGTGGGGTATTTTCTACTGTAAATACTGACTGAAACTCCTTGTTCAATTCTTTGCAGATCTCTTCATCCGTCTCAGTGATGCTTCCATCCGCTCTCTTTAGCCTTAAAACCTGTTCTTTTACCTTCAGTTTTCCTCTGATAAAGCTGTGGAAAAGCTTGGGATTTTCTTTAGCCTTCCTGGTGATGTCCCTCTCATAATCTCTCTCTGCCTCTCTCCTTTTACTTAGGTAGTCATTTCTTGCTCTTTTGTAGGTTTGCCAGGCATTTATGTTTTTTCTCCTCCTATACCTTTTCCAGCATTTGTCTCTCCACTCCTTAGCTCTTTTACACCCATTATCGAACCATTTCTCTCTGGCATGAATTACACCTACTTTGGTGACAGGTATGCAACAATCTACTATCTTCCCATATTTCTCACAAAAGATGTCATACATTTCTTGTACAGATTTGTTGTAGAATAAGGTTCTCCAGTCAATAACTGCAAAAAGCTCATTCATTTTGATGTAATCTCCTTTCGGATAGTTCCTCCTCATGTCCTCAGTGCCTCTACTCTCAGGAAGAATATCTTCAATGATATACTCCATCAACAACACACAGTGGTCACTCTTTCCAATTGGTGGTTCATACTCAATATTTTCAATATCCAACACATTATCTGTGAACACTAGATCAAGTAGTGATGGCTCATCCTCACCCCTGGCCCTTGTTGGTTCCATTACATGTTGGTGTAGGAAATTCCCTTGTACGCAATCTAGGAATCTTGCCCCGAATGAGTCCTCACCACTGTGTGGGTCAAGATTTATCCAATCTATCTCTTTATGATTAAAGTCTCCCATAAGCAAAATCCTACATTTTTTCTCCTGTGCCATGTTAACAACTGAGTTTATGACTTCAATAGTACCTATATGACTTTCCTCATAAATTTCAAGCCTATTTTGGTTCCGTGTTTGTATGTGTGTGTGTGTGTGTGTGTGTGTGTGTGTGTGTGTGTGTGTGTGTGTGTGTGTGTGTGTGTACTTACCCAATTGTGCTTACGGGAAAGAGCCTCATGTTCGTAACTCCCGTCTCCTTGTTGGTTCCATTTTTGTACGTAGTCACACTTTTCATACTTGTCTTTAAAACTATAGATTGAGTTAACTTTAACTACCTCCTCGCTTAGCGAATTCCAATTATCAACTACTCTTACACTAAAAAGCACTTCCTTGCATTCTACAAAGAAGTTTTCTTATGAAGCTTCAGACTATGACCTCTAGTTTTAGTGCCAACCATATCAAAATATCGATCCCTATCCACTCTGTCATAACCGTGAAGGAATTTAAAAGCCGTTATCATATCCCTCCTAAGTCTTCTAGCTCCAAGTGATGGTAAGTCTAATTCCCTCAGCCTCTTCTCATAAATGAGATAGTGTATTTCTTGAACCACTTTCGTAGCATGTCTTTGAACTTTTTCCAGCTTAGCTACATGCTTTTTCAAGTGTGGATTCCAAAAGGGGCTGCATATTCAAGGTTTGGCCTCACATAGGTTACATAAATATTTCTGAGCATTTTCTTGCTCATGTGCATGAAGGCTACCCTTACATTTGCTAAGAGAGCATATACTGCCCTTACTATGCAATTTGTATGCATTCCGGAGACTAATCTGACAGTATGTTTCTCCTAGATCTCTCTCATTCTCTGTCTCTTAAAGTTCTGCTCCTTCCATTTGGTAGTCAAGCTTGGGCCTTTTTGCACTTGTACCCATTCTCATTACATTACATTTACAAGTATTGAATATCATTAGCCATATTTCTGACCACTCATGCAGACTATTTAGGTCTTCCTGGAGCTCTCTACAGTTGATCTCGTCTTTTATTTTCTTCAAAATCTTTGCATCATCTGCAAACATATTCATGAATAAATTTACAGTGTATGTATGTATGTATGTATGTATGTATGTATGTATGTATGTATGTATATGTTTAAATGTCACTTTAAATCATATTGTATATACAAATGAAAACAGTATCGGAAAATATTAACATAACTTCCACGAAATCTTCGTGGAGAAGTTACTTTCCTGCTTTGGTGCGGAACACTAGTACTCTATTCCATATCGTTCCGCAGGTGCACCCCAGGTGCACCCCAGGAGATTGGGGTGAGGTTGAAAACTGTCCCATATATCAATAATATTAGTTAAAGGTTGAACACAAATTTATTTTATATCATTCTTCACAATAATATTATTTTATCAAAAGACTCGTAACCATTTCAGTTATTCAAGTTTCAAATGTAATACATAATTATCTTTTCTTCTTTATTAATTTATATCTCGTTCTCCTTCTTATTTATTGATATATCTATTTCTCTTATTCGTTCCTTTGTTTTATTATTTTTCTTCTTCTCTTTGCTGGTATATATTTATTTCTTTGTATATTTTTTCCTCCTCCTCCTCCCCTCTTTCCTCTTCTTCCCAGAACATGACGTGAATCCTTGGACATTCCATTGTTTTTCTTCAACCTTGAAATTTAATGGCTCTCCCTTGACAGTAATGCTTAGCTTAGTGGGTAGATAACGTACTGTAGATTGGCTTCGCGATAACGTCGTGGATTCTCGCGTGTTTGATACGTGTTCGGTCCATGCTTGGTTAGGCCAAGGGTACGCCGTACCATACATGTATCATTCCAAGTCATGTCTTTCTAGATATTCTTGTTTTTCCCATCTCTGTGTTCCTTGTTGCTATAATGTTTGGATTGGTACATTGTACTGAATAGTGCTAAAATTTTCTTTTCATATTTTAATGCATCAGATGATAGATGGACCCAAGAGCAAAGTAAAAGTACTCTTTTGTTAAATGTACTCGATTTACGTCACAGTCAGTCCTCATTCGAATGGCGGTGGAAAACAGACACGTTGGAGCTGCGGTATTATGATTGGCTGCCCTTCTTAACGCCCGGCGATGGTTTCCAACAGGGTTTTAAAATTTCTTAAGTCAAGCCCTCCAACCACCGCGCTACCACAGTCCCCACCAAAGAGAAAAGTTCTCCTGTTCGCAAGCAATCACTGTATTGCCTGTACCCAGGCAATACGGTGAATAAGACAGCAGTAATTCAATACAAAGCAGTGTAGCTGCCGTTGCCGAATTGTAGTGCTCTCGACTTTGATTCGTCAGGTCGTAGGTTCGAGGTTCTCCACGGTCTGAGGTTAGAAAGGGCATTCACTCATGGCAACGGTCGCACTTGCCAAAACCAAAGTCGACAAAATTTCCTTTTTATCATCTGGAAAGCCATATTACCACAGAAAGCAAAAGCAAAAAAATCCGGTGAATAAAAATTGATGAGTAAAAACTGATGAGTGCTGTACCCTATAGTGTTAAAATGTCCATTTTATCTCCCAAAGATGTCTGGGAATAAAAGATTTATCAAGATGCGACGTGAAAAGAACTTTCTTTCTTCCTCGTTTTTATTGTTCGTAAAAGTTAATTCCAGTCACGCAGGAGGATTACTAAATCCCATTTGGAATGGTGCCTCACTGGGATTTGTGAGAGTTTGGGCCGATTCCAGTCCATAATATTTGGTGACAGAGTTTGTATCAGGGAGGGCCTCCGTCTTTAAGACATTTATCTAAAAGCACTCTAGCTTGTTATATGCTAGTGATAAACAGCGACTCCATATAGTCATGGGATAAGATGCTGACGCTATTAGATTGAAAGAGCTAAAGTCAGGGAGGGCCTCCGACTGTAAAACATTGAGTTTAAAATACTCTAACTTGTTATATGTTGTTGAGAAACATACCCGACAGGGATATGGTATAAGATATTTAAAAAGATGAATTAGAGGGGGGGCTGGACCCCCCCTCGAGCTGGAGCCCACCTCATGCCGAGGAGAAAAAAATATATTCTTAATTAAATCACATCTATTATATTCAAAGGACAGTAAGTGACGTCTGTCGTCTCCTAACTCCTGCTAACTCAACAGGCATAACGAGTACAGAAATAGAGATAATGGCACAAGATGGGAACTGCGGTAGGGCTGCGGTTAGAATTCTTGACTCAGGAAGTGACAGACCCACGTTCAAGTCCTCCACGGGGCGTTAGGAAGGCCATCCAGCCTTATTTCTCCTTCTCCAACTTGTCTGTGTCCATCTCCATTCGATTGAAGATTAATAGTGACACATTAAACTGCACTACAGCTGAAGGTCTATTGGCCTTAAATTGGGCTGTTCAGGACAGTTCGATGTCAACTTTTACGGTTCT